>OMNW01035602.1:38072-78234 GCA_900303245.1 Selene dorsalis
GGGGGGGAATACAAAGGAAATACTTTTCTCTGTGGTAGTTACTTAATGGTGGTATTCAAGGCTGCAAAAAGCGTACTGCTTCTACTAATGGCTTACAGATGAGATGTAGATCGTGTAAACGTATTCTGATTAAGGAAAAAAAAAATTTCAATTACACTTGGCCGCACACAAGGGTGACGTGTTAGCCATCAACACAGTACTGGTTTCCATCACTTTACTCTGATTTATTTTCGATGAATTGAAAGTACTGACGCAGAATGACACATTTGTCTGCTGAGCGTTCAATGCACTTCACTGTTATGCCTTGACAGTGAGTGGGCTGCACTGATATATGGCAGAGATCACATCAAGTAAGAAAAAAAGAAAAAAAAAAAGAACAAAAAACAAAAAACAGAAACCCATGTAAAACTATGGAAACAACATGAAGCTGGTGCTGGTTTTCCTCACATGTCAGCAAAGGCTCAGTAATCTGGCAGAGCATTAATCTAAGGTAAACGTTGTGTAAAGATTAGAAACTGCCTTGGAGCTTAATGTTAAATTATCTGACAGTTCATGGTAGGAAATGAGTGTATAATGAGATCAACATGACAGTATAAGCCATCAGGAAAAACAAATCCCTCAGTACAAAATACCCTACTTCCTTCCATCATCATGACTAAATATGCACCATGGACTAGGCCAGCTTCCCATGTGTGTGCAGAGTGAGTGATAAGTGCTCTAAATGCCTGAACTTTAAACCGTTCAAAAGGTCCAAATCCCTGCAATCTACTCTAAAGCAGGACTTAATGTGGTTGGACTGTGTTTTAAGTACCCCTAGGATAAAACTCTTAATGGTCATCATAAACTGTAATCCAAAGAGATCCTGAACTTAATCCAGGATCCACATCCAGGAAACTGTTCAGTGCAAGTCGAGCCCAATCCCATTTTTATGAGCTGATATCTCTGCCGCTCTGACATTGCTGCACACAGAACTGTCTGTTAGCGATAATTATGTGCGGCTCATCATAGTCAGTGCGTCATCCTGTGTTAACGTGAAATAGAAAATTGAACGGACAGATGGTTGAAAGCATCCATTTCACATAACAAGACTCAGTCAAAACCTAGTATATGGCTGGAGCACATATGGTTAATGTAGGTAATGAAAGGCATCTTGAGAACAGTATGGAGGCACTACTTTCAACTGAAAGTGGCTAAAACCTGCTGTGGTTAGCTGCTACATGATGTAGGTTTGATAGACTATGCTAAAGAAGCACAGTATGACATCACTGTGATTCATGCCTGCCATCGTGCTAAGTGTACAATCATATCTCAACAGGTAATTTAGTGTCGGCCCTGTTCAGGTGGAGTTTTGACTTTCCCACTGTGCCTGATTTCCTCCTGCAGTATGTGAGGAATGGTGAGGACCACTATGGCCCACGTCTACGGAACAGCCTGCCTGATTTTTATTCATTTGATTATTTTTTAGAGTATTAGCACAAGTTATTGTGTTTTGTAACTGCCTTCTTTTGCATTTTCTGTTTTGCATTTTACTGTTTTAAATTGTTGATATTCACTTACTTACTCTGTGTTGGCTCTGTGATAGACTAGAGACCTGTCCACCCTCACCCTATTGCCTCCCTGATCTTGGTGTACAACATTATACAGGATGGTCAGTTTGTCAAAGCCGTCTCTGTATGAGACGCATTCGAGGGCCATTTGGCCGTGACTGATCTGCTATGATAACAGACACTGCTGAATGACCTCAAAGCTGAACTGATTTCTGAGGAAGGAGCGCAGCATTAAGACCACGAAAGTGCAGCATTCTGCCATAAAATATACATTCTTGTCACTTATGGATACAAAATTGAGCAGAAATTGCCTTGCCTTGTGTAGTACTGTGCTTACAGTCAAGAAAAGAAAAACTGGCATGTACACTGAGATTGTGCTGTAAGGAGATGCAAGTGGCTTTTTGTCGCTGAAAGCATCGAGTACCGTGGGTGATTCTTAGGTCAAGGTGATTTGTCACGTCAAGCAACTTTTCACCTCGAGTGCTGCGGCTGTTCACCGGCCTGACAGCCTTCAGCTATGCCACACTGTTTCCTGGCTCACCTTCATAATTGATGAGGAAGCAGGGAATATGGGATTTGATCCGGAGTGGCGGTGCCTTTAAAGTTTAAGACAGATGTATAGAGGTGCTCATTTTAACTCTTCGTCTGAAGTAGCTGTGCCACTGAGGACTTGCGGAAAGCTAGCTCAGTGGCACAGCTAACAGACAATAATAAACTATTTAAGTTGACTGACTCTTCAGAGATGATACATGGCAGCAGGGTACAGTAGGGAGGATATTTCACTTTAATATGTGCATACTATCTGGGTGCAAATTTACACAATCCCCCTTAATTGGGCATATGAGGATGGAGGGAATAAATCAAGCCGATGGTTCCTTTGACACAGAGGTAATACAATTTGGCAGTTGTTTAGTATTTGTCCTAATGAAGTGAAATCATAAAAGCAGATAATAAATTTGAATGTAGTGTTTTCTTGAGTGTAAAAAGTGGTTGGACAGTGTGTAGCCATGTGCAAGATTGGACGTAGTTCAAAACTGATGTGAAATTATTGTAAAAAAACAAAAATAGAGAGATAAAAGATAAAAGATGATGTAGTACACTAACCAGTATATGCATCGCATTGAGTCTATTTGCCCGGTGTATATTTCAGCCCTTTCTTTGTTTGCCTCTTTCCTACTCCCTGTGCTCACATATAAAGTATTTTATGGTCAAATTTCTAATAAAGCAGCTGTGATTTACCTGTTTTTGTTTTTCTGTTGTCAGAAAATGGAACAGATTTGAAACAGAACTTATTAAGACCACACGTCAACCAGCTTTTACTTCCAAGCTGCTGCTGCTGCTGAAGACTGTGGTGCCATCTCACAAAAACACCAAACAAATAAACACAGTGTTGTCATTGTTTGGCTATTTTTTATCATATTATTAATAATTATCATGTAGAGAGATCATACATGTCTATGCCAGCAGCCATGAGGTCAATAGAATCACATGTATAGAGAGAAGGATATTGATGACAGACATTTATGATAAGATATAAAAATTTGTCCTTTTTTTTGACCTCTCACTGTTGTTCACACTTTCTTTCCTCTTTCCACTTCAGACTTTTTTTTCCTCGACTATTTAACTGAAAGCCACAGCAAGTTTCAAGCTAAAACACAGATTAAAATAGATTAGAATCAAATAGCTGCCGAACTCTGAAGACATTGTTAAAACTGCTGTTTGAACTGAAGAAAAAGTTCAGTTTTATATGATTTGTGTCCAGCTGCAGGTGAAGAATATTGATTTTGGTGGGGTCAGAAACTGTCATCATGATTCATCAGTAATGAATAAACATCAGTAGGTGAATAAACATTGCTGAATATCTAATTACAGCTTCTATAAATATTATAAGAGAAAGTGTAAACTGTAAAACAAGTCAAATATAAGGCTATCTGATTATGGATTGAAGTAACACTTCAAAATATTAAAGTTTGATAAGATAAAAACAAACAAACTTGCCTTACACAATTTTGCCTGGTGTTAATTTTATCATTTCTGTCAGTTTTTACATCCATGCTGTGAGCCACCAACAGTAAACAGCTTTCATTATATAACATGTATATAAACACCCATTGCATAACTTTCTGTGTTTAACATGGCTTTAGAAAAACCATATCCACTAAGCCTTTAAAAACACATTTTAATCCTCCATGTTTGCTAAAGCCTTAAAAAAAACATATTTACTTTTCAGAAACTTATCAGCCAACTTCACAGTCAAAATCGAAACAACATCAGTACAAAAAAAAAAAAATCTAACTTACTGTCACTTAATGTCACTAATTTTCCTGTTACACTGTCATAAAATTAAAAGAAAAAAGAATAGCAGAAAGAGGCACTCCAAATACAACCACATGAGAAATCTCATGGGAAATGTGCTTTAATCTTTCCTTGTTGGCAAAAGCTTTACTCTCTGTGGGTGATTCTAGTGAAATGTGGAGCAGACAGTGTACTGTGTACTGTACCAGCCGTATGAAGAAATGCTTCACACTGGGCACCACAGTGGGAGATAAAGTGCATCAAAAATGAATATACGTTCTGTATTCTGAGCTATAATTAAGTGATTCACATGGGATCTAAATCTATAAGAGTATGGTGTAAAGTCCACAGGGAGGGAGGGTGTCACACGATTCAAAGCTTTTAAGAGCCGGCATCCGTAATTTAAAAAGGTTTAGGTGGTCAGACCATTGGTACTGTGTGTATACCATGGTAACAGCATGTACAGCAGAAAACAGAATGGATGTGAATAACTGAATGTTTTGTGTTTGCTTTTTTAAACATGTATTAGAGCTAACAACCACAATAACAACATCACAATAGGAACAATTTATGGTCTTAAAGAACGCAGCCTTATAGGAGAGATGTATGCAACTGCAGGCGTTTTCTATGCTTATTACTTTTATCTTGAAGTGAAAAGCATCACTGCTCAACAGCACAAACTCACCTTACAGCCAAGTGACACAAAAACAGTCAAAACAGCCATGAAGAGAAAATTAAACTCACCTTGGAAACCCGGTTGGCAACCTCTCGACCCACCATTAGTCCCTGGACAAATGTCCGTGCAGCGATGAAGGCCCTGGTGACCTGGGCTTTGAGTTTCCTGGGCACGTCCCCAAAGGGCTTTAGCTGATCTGTGTACTTGCTAGCACACTCCAAGTAGTCGTCTGTGAAGTGGTACTGCGAGTTGAGTAGCTGGAACATGCGCTCCAGCAGCCTGGACCAGAAGTCGTTCAACATCTCCTCCAGGTTGACGTTGCCCCCAGTGTAGTAGCGCTTTAGTTCAGTGAACAGGTCCTGGAACACCTCCGAGTTCTGCATATACAGCTTCCCGTATGTCCGTGTGAACATACTGTTGAGAGACTTCTCTGAATTGTCCAACAGCTCCAAGAAAAACTCTAGATGGATAGATAGTTTGGGGAGAGGAAGGAAGGAGGGATAAAAAAAGGACACAGTCTGGGTCAGTATGGAGACATTTACAGTATCTGATGTCTTGTCTTGTCTTGTTTAAAACAAGGCAAAAGGCTTCAAAAGAGCAAGAGTGCAATTTACTGCAGCATGATTGTTGTCTATACATTATTCTATACATACATACATTAATTTAATGTCTTATTTTATCTCTTTATCTGCATATGCAGGAACAATGTACAGCAGCCAACAATAGGTTCTTGATTATGTGAAGAAAGTCCAAAGCATTAATAATGTAATAGCAGAAATAATGGGCCACAAGGACTATGAATGATTAATGTAAAGGTTCTGATTGCATACTGTAACAAAATATTCATAAGTTTTAGACGCAGACACTAGTATACATTATCATCCTGAGCACCCAGTATTATTCCCAGATGCTTCAGATTCTCACTGAAACAATTTATTTGTCCATTGCCCACGAGGCTACAATTGAATATTGCATTACAGTATATTAAAAGAAGCTTAATTCACTTTGAACTGTCTAAGAATTCCTTAAACGTAAGATTGAAAATTTCACCATCAGATGAGAACATCTGATCTATCTTTATTATCGCATTTGTCACTGATCACAGTACACAAACCTTAACATGTGTAACGCTGCCTTGGACATAAAATGTAATAACATGTCTTTTAATATCCCTTAAAGCTGAACTGAAGTTAACATTTTTTAATTCTTTTCTTATTGTGCATACTTTTTAATTTTGCGATAAAGAAAAAACGATAAATCCCTTTATAAAATCCCCCTTTTTATGGAAACGCTGTCTAAGCTTCAAGCCTCTAGGTGGGCTTTTTCCCATGCTAAGGGCTGACTGACATTAGAGCTGGATTACTGGGAAGCACTCAACTTCAAGACAAGTCATTTAGTCACATCTTTCAACACGTCTACTTATGCACAGTTAGTGTTTAAAGATGTCTTTAAAGACCCTTCATGCTGTGAAGTTCCACTCACTAGCAAGTCAGCTAGCCAGGCCTAGTGTTTTATTTTCGGCAGCTACTCCTCCTGGATGTCACCTTTCATTCATGTTGGGTTGGTCGCTGTAACCAAATTGTGTGCGATATATTGCAAGTGTTAAACCACAAGCATGCGGTGTACGATTTTAGCAGAGCTTACTGGGACACGATTTACCTATAAGGACAGCTTGTCAAATGTCCATATACAAGTCCCTACACATGGCTGAATCAAGTTCCAATGATTTGTTGGACCAAGTTTAAGTAGAAATCATTTATTACCACAGTGACAATCAACTGACACTAAAAACAGCCAGGAGCTGAAGGAATAATGAACAGTAATTAAAGTGCAGAAGCATCTATGGCTACTATCCATATGACAGATGCTACATATTATCTTTGATGATCTGATAACAGTCTTAAGGATAAAACATATTAATGTTTATAATAATAATAATAATAATAAAAAAATATTTCAGATTTATGTTCACACTGTCAGATATGACATTAATCTTATTAGTCCCATCAAATACAACATAAGTAATAACCAGCTGCAGAGATTCTTTCATAACCTTGTAGTGTTTGGACATTTTTAATAATTCAACATGTCATATACCGTTTTATGTCTGTTCATTAATGGCAGTCCTATAATCAGCTTATAGATGCATTACTGCCAACAACAGGATTGGTGTGGGCACAGCACATTGACATATAGCACACACTTGAACACAGAGAATATCATGGTTTCATTAGGAAATTAGTGCTAATTAAGTTTAGTGTAGGTGTACGTGTTGCCATTTTCCCACTGTATTCTTCCACACACCTGCCTGTTTCATGCTGTCACATGACTGCGCTTTCACAGTAAGTGCTCAAGGCTGCGAACAACAGACCTTTTATTTCAACAGCTGCTAAGTGATCAACAACTCCTGCACACTGTTGTGTTTGTTCCACTTAATACAAAGGTTCAGCGACATAAGCAGTGGTAGCCATCTTTAAAAGCTCCAGATGTGTCAATGGTAAAGTAACAGAAGACCCATGAAGAGTCAGGGCCACGAATCACAGTCCTAACAAAATTCATGCTTCCTGTAATGCAAAAATTACTTCTAACTTCTTTTATTAAGTGCTGCTTCGCACTGGAAATTACTTCAAACATAGACATCAAAATCCACAATTGCAACAATATAATTCAAATTTAACATTCACAGCAATTATATTATTGTTTCATTGTCATCTGCCCCAGTGGCTTTCTTCCATGTCAGACCCTGATCTCTTGAGCATTAAGTCAGCCAACATAGAGAAGATCAGAAGAGAAGGAAAAAAGCAGCATTAGCTGGGGAGTCTCACTGAAGCCTAGCTAATAGGCTCCCGTGTTGCTGAGTGCACAGGCGTAAATGTTGGGAAGATCATAACACATCTCTCCATGCACAAATGTCAACTAGGCCTCCACCCTGCATTGTAAACAAACACGCTGCATACATTTCATGTGTCGTGGTTTCTAATAAAACATTATTAGAGGGCTCTTCTCCTGGTTTGATATCCTGACAGCTCCTTGCATTGTTAATGATGGCAGTCACATATCTTGTTCTAATAGCACCTTTTCCTTCTGTAATCATATGACTAAACCATAAAGCAGCATGAGTAATTTCAAAGGCAGCCCATATAATGAGCTCTACCATGCACAGTCAGTCATGAAAAACAAACTTAAGAAATGTTTGACAAATTCGAACCATGAAATGTAAAAAAAAGGAAACAGAAAGATGTCAGATCATGAAAATGTAAAGAAAAACAATGAATACTTTAAATTCCCATTAAACCGTGATTAAAAACTAAATAAAGTAATTAAATGAAATGATTTTTAACATGCTTTTATGCTGTCATACTGCTGTCGGGTTGCAGATTCAAGCTGTGAAAGGTTTGACACCTCTGAGACTAAAATCCTGTGCCCTGGCAGGATAATCCACTGTTCTGCTAAGTGTGCAGACCACCAGTGAGAGTACTTCAGAAAGTCACTGTATTTTCTTACATCTGCATATCCTCTGGCTGGATGTGCTGATGTCACCACTAAGGTTTGCTTGCCCACCACTCCTGGGACCGATGCAGCCGATGTGTTGTGGAAGTCCTTTGACCAGCTTTGTCTTCCTCAACTTTCTTGGACCTTGTTTAGCCAAACCTCTTTTCTTTGTATTGAAATGGCACATCCACGCATAAAACACCCAGGAGACCAATCCCTAGTCACTCATTCTAGTTTCTTTGCAGCTGAATGACCTGCCATTACTACATTTGTTTAACTATTAGGAGCCTGTAGGGCCTTTTTCACTCCATTTTTTTTTCAATTAGACCTGAATCAAGGACACGTAAGCCCCTGTGTATTTTGCAAGTGATACTGTTCTGATCTGTGCCACTATTTAAAGTGGCACAAGATGGGTAATATAAAGGATTTACAAAAGCATATACAACACTTTTTGTATGGGTATTATGATGTTGAAGATTTAGTATTACTGATTGATTAGTACTACATTTGAGAATGCAAATGTTGCTTATCTATTTTTTATTTGTGTTCCTTGATATTGTAGTGTCCAGAAAAAGCTGTGTTCACATATCAGTAAACAAATTCAGAGATACACGTTTGATAAACCTTTAAATTTGAAGATTCAATGTCATCACAGCGCTGTGTGCCACAATGACCTAAATCCTTTCTTACTAATATAACTAATGTCTATACTAAGGAAGCTCCAATCTGTCCCCTATACTTACTCTTCACTTGTACAAAATCAAGTTTCCCCTCTGTATGTCTGTCAGGTTGGGGAAAAAAAAAGTCCATTACAATTATTCCCATGAAAGAAATTAACTACTAAAACAAGAAAGAGTGGAACTGTGCTGCAGAGAAAAGTCTTAATGTACAAAATTAATTATGTTTTATACATGGTAATGAAGTCCCAATGACATTAGTGGTCATTAAGAACCGATCACACACTGTTCTGTGCAGTAGTGTGAAGTTGGGCAAAAATACTATACAAGGCTGCTAATAGAAAATTAGTAGATAATATAACCTGATAAAATAACCTGTCGGTTTGACAGGCAGTTATGAGCCAATGTTAACTGAAAGCAGATAAAGACATTCAGGGTTTCTGTGATGTCGGACTGTGGTTTATTGATTTCCTAATCAAAATCGTGTTATATAACTGACTTCAATGGTCTTTTATGGACTTAAAGCTTCTGTGCTAAAATCCTGACACATCTAACACCAGCATTTTGTATCCACACAGCAGTATGATAGATGTCAGAAGGTCTCTCTGAAGCCAACCAGCTTTTACTGCTTTTACCAACTACCTTTAAAAAATATTGCTTGTGACATTTCATCAGATGCTCATAATCAAGAAACTGAACAAAATTCAGTTGCAAACACTCTGGACTAATGAGAAACTACTCTGAAATATTCAACAGCCTTGTTTTGCACAACTGTCTGGGTTTCTGTGATTTCAAGGCCTGCTACCTGGAAAAAAGAAAAGGACTGTAGTGAGGATTTCAGTTTGGAGCTGGTGCTCGCCAACTCATGAGGAGCGAATTGCTCTTTGCTGGCCAAAACACATATTTGGCCTGGGAATTATCACTGAGAGTTATTGACCTTGGATAACATTCAGCTCTCCAGCCTTTGGGGTCTTAATACTTGGAAACATGTCAATACATGGCTGCATGATTACTGACACAATGCATTTAAGAATCATCCCACATATAACTCTCTTGAGTAATGAAGGTTATAAAAAGTTGGATGAGGTTATAGATGTTGCAAGAAAAATGAAAAAGCCAAGCCAACAAACTTGGGGGGACTTCATTTCAAGGCTAAACTAACACTGTGAAACTGACAGGCATATATATACACCAAAGGTTTCTTTAAAAGTTTCATTGTCTGTTTGTTGAGTCCTATAGCTCCACTTATACATTATAAATCACACCATATTCAGCTGTGGAGTATTTTTACAGTACCAACAAACTCAGATCGTCGAGATGAGGAAAAATAAAACCATTGATTAAAAACACATTTTGACTGGACGTAAAAAGCCTCGTCTCTCGAGTGTCTCCTCTTAACTTAAATGAAATCCACTCAAAAGCTTCAGTGTTTTCCTTTCAGTCAGTTTGTGGAGGCACAGGAGGAAAAAGCTGCATTTTGGAGTTAAAATTTACTTATTCACACTGTCTATTCATCACTCTCATAATGTCTGATAAGGTTTCTTGAGATTAATCAACATGTATTTATGTTAATAACCTTTCTTAGTTATTAAGCGTGCCATATTTTAAGCTCTGCAAAAACATTCATTCATTTTATTTGTTCATTCTAATCGTGGGATTGAGACGGAGCAGGATGAAGACAATTCATAACACCTGAATCAGATGAAATGCCTTAATAATGAACCGGTTTACAGCCAACAATATACAAGTCAAAAATCCATAATTATTCTTTTATATTACATGTTTTTATATAACATGTAATATAAACATGAAGCTGCTGTAACATGTATCATCAATATTATTACTGAACTTCTTTTTCAAGCAGAAAGAACTATGAATAAAAAGCTTGATAACCAATATAAAAATTATGGCAGGGTGAAGCACCACATTAGTGCCATCCATAATTGAGGTTGGACTTTGTCATTTTCATATTGAATACAAAATATACAATGTATTAGTACCCTTGAAGTAATTCTGAGCATGAAGAATCAATTTTCTCTGTGGAGCAGCACAAAGTGCTCCTTTGATATCTGGCCTAATTACTGTAAATAATTATTATGATTAATAAAGGTGACCTTTCTGTTCTCGATAATAACACTATCTACAGGAAGAAAAACTGCACCATTAATTTTACTTCACATTATTTGAAAACTCAGTTGCTCATATTTTTGTGACTTAAAAAATCTCAAATTCATGGTATAATTAATTAAAAACCGATAATCCAACAGTACTGAATACTAGCATTGTAAACAGCTTGACATGGGTATTATTGCATTTTATTTTATATATATATATTTCAGCCTGACGGTCTAATGAAAAGACACAGCACTACCTTTCCAGTGGCCAAAGGATCAATAGATTTACCTTAATCATGACCTGAAAATACATACGTTTCAGACTGATGCAGCACCAGTTAGATGTTTGGACACACATTCCCACAGAACCCAGTAATATTGATCTTTGAACTACTTTGACTGCAAGTTACCAGTGTTGAATACCTGTCTAAACTGCTTCTCACCACTGGAGAACTTGTTGGACTAGTTGGTGTGGAAAATAGTTTCAAATTGCATCTGCAATCTGTTTTTACTATCGGATGGACTGCAAAGGAATTTGGTACAAACATCATCTTGAATTGTAAACATTGTAACATTGTTTATCACCAACGTCATGTTACGTTTATGACCAACTATCTGCAAAAGTAAAACTAAATATCTTAATTTTCCATATTAATGCCATTTAAATAGGGAACTAATTGTGGATTGTCATGTAATCTTTCCTGCAAGACATTCATAGTGGTGTGTTCTGTTGTTCACATGAAAAGTGACAGAAATAGTTTTGTCGAGAACAAACAGGGCTGGAGAGAGAAGTTCAAACCCTGGGTCTTTTCACAGCTCTACACAGCCGGCCAATCAAGGCTTAAAGTGAGTGTGAATGTCAGATCATCAGTTCGCAGAAACATACTGGCGGCTCTAGACTTGTCTTATAAGATCATTAAATGTTGGTTTGATCTGATATTTTTTTAAAAAAAAGTACATTATTCTTCACTTTCTCTTTATTTGAAATCCAATCACGTGTTGGGAACATGGATACTGAGGATGCACTGGTCACCTTCAAGGGTGACCAGTAAATTGTGCCCCACCAGCACCTAACCACATCTTTGACCTTGTCAGCCCCTATGATCCAGTTGCCATGTTCCAGGTTGAAGACAGAGGTGTCACATTTCATCCACTCTTGTGTTCAGTGTGTTATTGTACCTGAGTGGAACATAAACAAGAAGCTATTTTTACTCTGAGGACATTCTCTAAAACATTAAAAGCAGTCGTCATCCAGAAGTTATTTATGGCTCGAAGATTTTTCTTTAAATAAATCGCTGTTCGATCTTTGTCACAGGGGAAAGTTAAACAATGGTGAGCCCATTGGCCAGTATGACAGTATTGTTATATGTATACAGTATGTCTGCAGCAGTGCTTCCCTTGTATTGATTTATTTTAATGATCCGCCACAATATACACACTGACTGACTGACACATTTTTAAAAAAATCTTATTTCATTGTAGCATTAATTCCCTTCATGCCTTGTTCTCTTATAAATACTCGGTGAGCTTGCAGCCCTCGCACTTACGGAAAATGTCCCGTAAGTTCAAGGTTCAAGGTATCTAATTACGTGGTATCTTGTTTTAGCCATCTCTGTCATTGTGCCTGTTATTCAGGGTGCACAAGAGAGAGTCTCACACATGTGTTTACAGGCTACCAGGACTGGGTTCACTGTCAGATCACATTGATCCTCATTGATCTGACTGGAGCTTAGCACTTTTCAAAAACGCATCTACAAAACAAGGCAAGGTTCACTCTCTTTATTCTGTGACCGGTTTGAAATATTGCAGGGAGTAATGGGACAAGAAGGCGCAGCCACAGTGAGCTGTTAGATGAAAAGCTGCGGGCGACACATCTCCAGCTTCCTCAGTCAGGTAACAAACTGCTTTCATTGCCATGTGCAGCTTAAAATCAGATCATGGTTGTTCACAGAATGATGGAAAAAGGCCGATTACTGTCAAACCTTGTTCATAAAATGACGTCTTTTTTCCCCTGGACTTAAATCTTGACACTTGTTTGTTTGTCTCAATGTTTGCCTCTCTAGTCAGCCTTTTTGTGTTGGAGGAGAGAGTACTGTAGTGGTAGTGGCATCTGTCGTCATGTCATGTGAATGTGTCACATTATGGTCTGGCGAGGACACTGCAGGTGAGGACATTGGTCATCTAGTTAAAAAAAACAAAAACAACACTTTCTCTTGACTTTAAGGAAGTGACACCTGCACCTGATGTTTACCTTGGATGTCTGACACACCAAACACCCAAACACAATATGGACAAGGACATGTAGCATTTCTGCATCAAAGCAATTTTACAACATGCGTCAAGTGTTTCACTACATTTTCCATCTTGTTTTAACCTTGCTCTGTCAAAAACTCATTTTTCTTCTGTTTCTGTTTCTTTAATGAGTTCATATTGTCCTTATACTGTTACCTATCAAACAATAACTCAATATTCAACCTAAGCTCAGGACTAATAGATGCTGTAATTACTTGCTCACTCATCGAACTTCTACAAGTATATTTAACTGCGACTCCAGTAACACTCTCCATATATGACATGTTCATTCTGTTCCTCCATCATCCATGACCTCCAGTGGTACATGTTAGCACTGTGGGCCCTGTGCACATATGGTGAGCAAGCTAAACAGACCCTGGTATTTTCTATCTCATTGCTATTCACGATTCAAAGCCAACACTTCTCTACTCTATATCAGAGCAGATACATGAAAAGACTGCATGGTTTGTTTTGTTTAGTTCCCCTCCGATATTCAATACCTAAAAGATGCTGCAGAATGTGTGTGTGTGTGTGTGTGTGTGTGTGTGTGTGTGTGTGTGTGTTTCTTCAGCTAATTATGATAATATTGTTTTCTGCTCTGTTTGTTACCCTGAGCAGATTGGGAGAGTGGACAAACAGTCCTTAAACATGTTTTGCTTCAGTATTTCCAGTCTATTTGTGGATAATTCATTTGCCATTAGGGGGTAAAACAAACAGTGATCAACATTATCTGTTGTTTTTTGTCATTATTAAAATAAATAAATAAATATTGCACAAGGACATTTTTCTCTGACATTTTCTGTCTCCTTGGACACATGTTTAAGCTTTAACCAAAGAACAATATTCTCTTAACATCCAGTCACGAACGTGTGTTTTGGGGCTACATGTGTGTGTGACCAGACACTAATGTATATGTTGGTTCTGGATTAAACATTTCTGGGATTCAACACTGTTAAGTAAAAATAACAGAAGCATTGTTTAATGGTGAAAAGCTTTGTAATGTAAAATGATTTTTCAAGGGGAAAACTGCTGCAAGACAGTGAAACAAACCGTGATTATATCCTTCTTTACTGCAGACGCTTTATTCCACACACTGCATATTACACACTGTAATGATCTGACACACCTGCTGCACCTTATCAACTAAAGCCACAGTGTCAGTATTTCAGTTTATATTCCATCCTTGTCTGCAGCTTCTCGCTGTGTTTCCTTAACACCCCGACTAAACGCTTGATGCCTGATTGATTAAACATTCAAAAACATCTGTTTTCATTCACATCCATGTTGATGCTGATGAATCCCAATCATTTATTAATAGAAGGCAATGATAACAAGACCTTAATTATTGTGAATTAACATATCCTAATGGCAGCAGATGAGAAATGTTGTATAAGTCAATAAAGAACATCCACATTTATAATAAAGATGACAATCATGGCACTGATGAAGGCAACAAACAGGAGCGTCAGTGAGTCACAATTCAAAGGCAACGATAGCTGCTTAAAGTCCAACGATCCCAAGCGACGACAGAGGCTCAGTGAGCAGAAGTGAAACCTGATTCAAAGTCCGGCAGTCTTTAATGAACACCATTTCCCATAAGCCCTCAACATTTGCAGGATAAATGTCATGGCTTTACACTAGAGAAAAGCCTACAAGCCAGTCCAGGGGTAGAGGCTGGCTCAGACGTGTCTGTTGAAATGACTTTGGATGTGTGTGTATGTGTGCTTTGTACCTGTGCTGCCATTTGTATTTTCTTCACGCATTTCATGATCTTTTTTTATTTCCTCAGAAATTAAACGTTATCTAATTATGTTAAAATCAAAAAGGCTTCAATGCAATGCCAGCTGCTGCTGGTTGAAGTGCACAAACACACTTTTTTTTTCATAACTGATGATGAAAGAATTGAAGTGGGTTAAATTTGGACAAAATGATGTTTGATCACTTGCACAGGAGCTCATTTAGTTGGATATGAATGAGGGACTCAGTTTGAACTTCGTTTACAGATCACACACAACCTTACCTCATTCACGAAACTAGTGACCAAAAACCAACGAAGTGTAACTCACTCTCTCTGTAGTTGAGCTTGTGACCTCCGCCATCATTACCAAACAGCTGATGCTGAATTATTTGCTTGTTTCAGTTTGACCCACATTGCCTCATTAATCAATGAAAGACACACAGACTGTGTGACTCTTAATTGTCATGCAGTTCGTTCAGTGCAGCGACCACAGAGCCACCCGAGAACTCACAACAATATTTAATCATATCTGAAATATCTCCTGACATCCCCAGTTGACTCACTGAGGCTAGTAAAACAGAGACTAGAGCACAAACCAACACATTGGATTGTGTCTCATAAAAGGAAAATCTGTGACAGGAGGTGGTAAAATCACAGTAGATCCTCTCAGAGAATCAAGTAAAAAGTTATCTTGACTTTCCAATAAAGTGGAAAACAGTAACACAGAGTGAAAGGCCACATGAGAAGAGACCAGTGTGTTCTCCCCAGCTGACCCTGGGCATGTTTCAGTCACTGGCGCTGCTCCAGCCGAGGATGGTGGCATCACACCCACCACCGAAATAGTTCACCCGCGGATGGACCAGAGGGAACAAACCAGGTCAGACTGTGGGCTGAAGTAAAGTGAGTCTCCCTAAGTCTCCTTCCCTCAGAGTGCAAATCTTTACAGACTTCAATTTAAAATGATAAAATCCCCAAATTACAGAGTAGTGAAAATTAAAATACTAACAAACCTACATCTATATATTTTGCACATGCTTGACGTTATCTTTATATTACAGTCCAATATCTGGACTTTCTATTGCTGGTGCCAGTGTAACATTTATGTTTCCAATCATGTTTGTTTTCAAGGTGCAGTGTTATATTTCAACATAATTAAATCCTTTCATCCATTAACCTGTGCAGCCTCCACCTACACATGGCTACAAACTAAAATGGTCTTTTAGCTTATTCTGGTTCAATACATGTGTTGTACATCATAAAAATGACAAATTATGTGAATTGTGTGACATAAAGTATGGATGTATTATATATCTCTATTAAATATTGGTATATCCTTTCACTTGTGACTTCCTGTCCAATATAGCTGGACTTTTAAACTACATTACATTACCCGATTTTCAATGAGCATTTGTTTTATCAATATTGATGCAACATTACAATATTCAAACAGTTTTTTTTTTTCTTTTGAAAGAATAAAAATAAAATCGTGAACTTTGACATTGGACTTTCATCCAAATTTCCTCTCTTACATCTTCAATATTTCTCTTAGACAGTTTGCATGAAAAATACACATAGAGTAGATATTGATTAAATGGTAGGTCACTTCATCCATGATTGTTCATCAATCATAATCAAATTCGCTTTAAGCTATGAGTGGGAGTAAACAGATGACTGAATACATGAATACCAAAGGCCCTCCATCCCCAGGCAATATCACTCCACTTTGATGACAATGCATTTTCAACTGATGACATTGTGTGCAGTGATACTTGCACGGGAGCTGGCGGCCAGGTGGAAAAATCCATTCCCTCCACATACATGATGCATATCACACTGGAGCTGACAGTATCAATATAAGGGGCCTTGTAATTAAAGCCCTCTGTTGTAGGGTGCTGGAAGAACAGGAGGCAAGTTTCTCACAGCCCATCAATCACAGGGTGGCAGCTCATTTAAAACATCTTTAAAATTAAAGTTGCACCAGCCACCGCCTTTTTACAAAGAGCAATTGTTTTCTGACAGCTAAGTGAATCTCTGCTGAAATCTCTGGGAGAAAGGTTGAGTGTAGAGGACTTTTATGCAGAGAGCTGACAGACTGAATTGAGAAGGAGCCCACTCTCTGTTCTCAAAGAAATAACTTTGGCTGTACTTGATGCTCTCTGATAGTAGCAGAGAGGGGGGTCACATATTTGCCTTGGATAATGGGCTTTTAGACATAATGGCACACAGCCAGCTCGCCAAAACAGAGAAATTTTTGCTATTCAGCATCTGTTGTATTAGAAAAAAAAAAAAAAAATGCTCGGTGGTGTCCAAACGTACCATCTGGCTCTGTAAATAAAGGATGAGTGGGTAGTCATGCCAGTTTCTTCTGCAGATTTATAAGTTGCTTGAGAGGTAATTTGTTTCCAATAAAGAAAAATTATCACATTCCCATTTTTGATCATCTCTAGAAATAATTAAACAACAAAAACATAATTATCTGGTATTATATATAGATTTGCTGCCGCTAACTGCGCCATAAAGAGGTCACTGGCATGGAGTTGTGGTGCTAAAAAGGTTTTGAAAAATGAATTCACATCAAAACAAGTTGTGCTATATTAGGTGAATAATCTGGTCTACCTGAAAAATTCAGAAAATAACGATTCATTTTCTTTGAAGATGCTTTTTAAACATTAAACTGGATCATATATCCCCAAGAGCTGTAAAGATTCACACGCTGGCATCACCGTTGTAGAGGCACACACACACACGTGTTGTCATTTTTCTCATGAAGAGCTGCTGTCACATTAAAGCCCGATGCCTTGTGCTCTGAATTTACATCACGCCGCACGACTGTAATGCCATCGCATCGCAGGAAGAAATACTGTAACGTCTGAGTGACAGCACAAATCACTGAAATAATAATAAGACCCTGTTTGCTTTACTGTATCTGTATGTTGTTGTGATGAGCGATACACAGACGCTGCGTGCTAGAAATAGCTGGAGCTGTATGTTAAACAGGCTTCCTGCAGGCAGACAGACAATGAGTGGAAATCCCAGTGACACCGCCAACATCAGTGCAGCATTTGTCATTACATTCTGCTCCCTGTTCAGGTTTTATTCCAAATATGAGAACGGTTTCTGTGTGAGTCCAATATTCAAGACTATGTAGTTCCACATAAATTATGATTTCCACCTTCCAACGCAGACTCCAACTGGGTTTAATTATAGGAACTATAACTACAGGTCTGGTAGCAGCACTGTCACCAGACTTGTTGTAAAGGGATGATTGTGCTGGTCTGATGCAGTTGGTATTGATCAATTATCTTTCTACCATTGATAATTAGAGCTGTCACAATCATTAAAATTTTAGTTGACGATTGTTTGCCAAACAAATAATTGCGATTAACAATTTAATCGTCTTTTTCAAATCATTTTATGCCACTATTATAGTATAAGCCTAAACATAGTTAAACATTACATGTAAACCTTATGAAGAAGAAGAAGACCCATTTATTGGCTTGGCAACTAAATATATAATGTCAATAGATGCTCATTGAAATGCGGACATTGAATATCAGACATTAAACTCCTCAAGAACAGTTTGTGGCACTAGTTCCCTACTTGCGTCATTAAACCATAGCAGAAGAAGAAGAAGGGGGCGCGACGTGATGATGTCATTAAAAGAGGACCAGTCAAACCTGAAACAGTGGAAAACCACATGGAAACAGTGATGGAAATATGACCTTATCCAGCCTGCTTTTATACAGATGAATGGAAATGATTTTAAACGATTATGCGGAACGATTGTATCAGGCGATTTTGTAATAATTGTGACTGGCCTTTTGCTAATTGACTTCAAAGTGTTGGGTACCAGCTTCAATTTATTTCTAATGAGGCAATAATAAAATATTTGTGATGGCTTGATGAGTTGTGACGAGATTTGAGTTGAACGTACAGTAGTTTATGGTTCACGTTTTCGTGTTAGCAGACAATGCAGTATGTCAAACGAGAGTTTACATCACTACATATTTACATTATTGTAATAAAGTCTGATCTGAGTTTCCTACCTGTACATTTCACTTGAGCATTTCCAGTTTATGCTTCTTTAGTCCACTGTTATTTTTACTTCACTACATTTACTTAGCAGTTATAATTCCCTGGTTATTTTCAGATAATAAAGAACTTAATTAAATCAACTAAAACCCTACAATGTGTATAGAAAATACACTGCATCATTACACATTCAAGTGAAATTTACAATGGTACATAACATGAGAAAAAAGGTTTCACTGCAGCCAGTTACAACATTAAAATGCCACTTACAAACTGTATCAATATTGTATAATACAGCATTATGAACACTGACAGAGCCAATTTTGGCTGTACAGCGAACACATGTTTGTAATGTCAAATATAATGTGCTATGATTTGTTACTGCTATTTTTCTCCATATTAATCCCTTATGTCTGTTGTTTCTATATGTGGGTAAAGGAAGCCATGGGTACTATATGTTTAGGGTATGAGCTGACACCTGGTCAGAGAATATAAGTTTGGATATTGATTTGTTTTGGATCATCCAATATTTTATTATTTAAACATATACATGACTGAAATGACACAAAAGATGTTAAATCTTCATTCAGAATCATTCCTCTGGTCTCAAAACTATAGTGTAATGCTGGCACCAGCATAAGAAGCAATACATAGCATGATAAAAGAGCAACTAAATCATTTAAAGAGAGTCATGATTTGTGATTGCCTCCAGTGTGAATAAGACAGGGCAACGATAGTTTAAGACTTGCTGAATGATGGTGTGAACCAGGAGGGAGTTGCCTTTTAAATAAAGGATGGTGGTAAATTATATGAGCAGACTAAAGCCAAAAGGCATGGCTTTGGCATTCATAATGTAATAAGAAGGAGAGAGGGGCACGCGAGGAACTCGTCGTCCTGACTGATCTTTCATTAAACTCCAGTTAATGCTGACGTCCCTCTCTTCTCTTTAATACCAACGTCACATGCAGTATTATCCAGCGGTGGAAAAAATGACCCACACAATATCTATCATTGTTTATGTTTGAGGCAAGACGACATATTAACCCTTACATAACCAAGCAGCTGGATGTGATATTTAAATTTGACCCTCAACATGTTTTCAAAGAGAAACACTTGACTTGTAATAAACTTTGCGACTTCTACACATTTTCATGGCTTGTGCTTCCTCTTGTCACTGTGCGACTGCAGCATCATTGAAGCTCTGGAGACAAACTGTCTAATCCAAGAACGTCAACATTTCCCGACAAGCTCATCAAAAAGAGGGAGACCAGTAAACCAACACAGCAGCGAAAATACTGGCCTGAAAATGGGCATTATCATCAAGCACGCGCAGAGGAGAGCACACACGCAATGATGAATGTAAGTGGTTTGGATTGCTTTGACCAGGCTAGCTTATATACTCTGCTAGCTCTTGGATCTTTGTCTGTGATCTGTGTCAAAACCAACAAGTCTCAGCTCTTCCAGCCACATTCATCACTCCTGCCACCCATCAGCCGCCTGTGTGACAAGGGAGGAAGCAGAAGAGCGAATGCTACATGCGCCTTTCACTGCAAACCACAGGAGACGGATGCTGCAGCCCGTGGACCTCAGAACGTGAAGCCCAGGTGGTGGTGACATAGTGTCACCTGTCTCCTTTTACATTCAGGAAGTGCCTTTAAAAAGTTTTTTTTTTTTTTAGGCAGTGACTTGTTGACATCTCTCATTTCCACCCTGGTCTCCACCCTGACATCCTTACTGCTTTTGTCATTCCAGCCATTCGACAGAGTTGTTGCACATCTTTACACAAGGAGAACGTGTGTACAAGGGTTTTTGGTATCTTCAGAAAAAAGTGAAGTTGAAATGGGACATCGTTCGACCTTGGAAGGAAAATCTGAGGTGCAATATATTTGTGTCTCGCAACTCCCACACATGGATATCTGTTTTCTCTTGGGAGAAGCGGGTCTCAGCTCTCTGTCTCTGCCTCACTGACGGGACCCTGGAGGAGGAGAACTCTGCTTTTTAACAGGAAAGCAGGAAACGATGTGAGACACCAGCACACCCACTGATAATGTGTTGTCCCCTAATCTCAGCCCACTCGGAGCAGCACCTGGATGAGATGTGCACGCTTTTGTCCTCAATAATTTCAACTAAAATCACCTCGTCCTTCACATTATATGCGCCTGATTGATCCAGGTCCTTACCGGCTGTTCCGCAACATTTACTCTGAAAAATAAATGGACATTTTGAGGCATAACATTTAGGTATTTGTATTGTGAAAAGCAGATCTCCTGTTTATTTATTCTACATTATGAATAAATTAAATCTATAAGATAAAAAAAGGTGCTCTGTGAATTAACTTTGTTGCTTCACATGGCACATCACTGACTAAATAAGGCCTGTGGGGATAATTTTCCTTGAGAACCACATACAGTACCTACCAAGATTGAACTTTGAGGAGTTCCTGTCATTATCTCAAAGCACTAAAATAATTGCCCTTGAGGAAATTAATTACCTTTGTGCACTGTTGCACTGTGTGTGGAAAGTGATTTAGAGTTAATGAAAGCTGAAGCAGTGTCATCTCCTCCACTGTCCCTCATTTTTCAGGCTAATAGCATCAGCTGAACTGGGTGGGGTCACTGCGCGGTGCTTTGAACACAACATGTTTGTACACATGAGGATTTCACAGATTCCTGTGTTTATTTCGTTTCATACGAAAATCTGACAAAAAAGAGGAAAAAAAAAACAATAACAAAAGAAGCATAAAAACAATTCTGCTACATCGGGCGTGGTAAATTGTCGTATAAAATCATCTCAGTCATGCACATGTTTTGCCTTATATTTGCAAAAACAAGCAGCACTTTCTGCCTCAATGAAAAAAATTAGCAATGTGAGGATCTCATCAGTGACGGATTTACTGTGTCACCCTTCAAAGATTGAGATAAGCTTATGATGGATGTGATTATGTGACAATTCATACTGTTATCAGATGTAGCTGTCAAAGCAATTCTACCACCGCTGCAGACGACCCAAAAAACTTTCCTTGAACTTTTGAGAGTCGGCGTCAGTCACCTCTGACAGTCTGTCTGTCAGTCTGGGCCTGTTTGATCCTTTCCAAATTGCTAGGTAACTGCACCAACTTCCATTAACACGAAGTAGAAGGCTCCCTCACATAATCACACATCCATCACTGAAACAATCCTGCACATCAGGATATGTCAAATACAAAAAGAGGTGAAAAGAATAGGTTGCTATCTTAGACTAAATTGTCCAACCAGCAGACTGAACTGCTTCAACAAAGTTTACCCAACTTGGGAAAAAACAAGCTCAGAGACACCGTCCTTTTCTTTTTCCTCCTAATGTTCTGAGTGATTGCATTGCAGTCGCACTCGGGTTGATCTTATTACTTGTTGTGGATTGGGCCAATTAGACTGAAGGGGAGAAATCCTCCACTGTCAGCGACTGTTGTGGTCCTACATCTGAGGAGAAATGAAGGGGAGGGGCAGCCAAGGAGGCTGCAGGCGAGGACAGAGTTGGGAGAACATTGGTGAAGCTGAAGCTAGGAAGATCTACAGTAGTAAGTTAGTAGCTGGTGGTGTATGAGCTTTTACAACCAGCTGTGTTTGGCTGAAAACATGGCCAATATTTGTCTTTAAGCAGGAACACAATGTCCTCAAATTTCTCTGTGCAGGCGTCAGGTCCTGCTGATAAAACAGACAAAATGTTGATTCACTCATCAGAGCAGAGTTCACTGATTATCTTGCTGTCACTAATAAGCTTTATGGGCAACAGCAAGTAACTGGCATCAGTGTTTTTTGTTTGTTTTTTTGCCCTGGGTTTTTGCCTTGGGCAAATTACTGTAGAAGTTGCCATACATCATTAACAGAGTCTGGCCACATGCATTGATGTATTCAGAGAGCTGGAAACACGCCTGCGGTGACCCCTTGATGATCTGATTTCCCCCAGTGGCAAAACACAGCACTGTCAAAATAATATTAATAATAATAAATAAAAATCCCCATTTTCTCCTTAACACACAGGTGCACAGCTACACACAAGGTCAAGTATTACTATGTATTATGACTTTGTCACCACTAATGTGCATGCAGTGTGCTGTGTACATCTATCTTATTTACAGAGAATATTACCATAAGAATTAGCAGGAATTGCAAATGAAGCAAAGATAAGGCAGTGAAGTAATTTTTGCAGTGAAGATGTAAATACAACACTGTTCATCATCAGGTCTCTACAGGAGACATGGTTTTAAGTAGAGTTAGTGCACTAACAATGCAGCAACTCAGATGAGAGTGCAGAGAACAATGAAAAGACCAACGGCCATTGTGATTCCATCTATGTACATAAATACAGAGATGCCCCCCCCCCCCCCCCCCACCTCCTCCACCTCCTCCTCCTCCTCCTTCTCCTCTCTTCAGACCCACAGTCTTGTGTGTAGTACGTCACCGCCCTGAGCAGGTCATGAAATTAAGTGCAGAAAATGAAGCAGAAGCCCATTCGGTGTGAGAGAGTGGGCAGCATAATCCCATCCATAAACATTTAATTAAGCTGTCATTTCAGTGTCTCTCGGTCACTCGCCTATAGCTGCCACGGCCCAGCTTCCATAACTCTCATAACTCTCATGATGTTGTGTCTTACCTATAAATTAACAGATAGACAATAAGACATAAGACTTCTTGAGGAGAATGAAATGATTTGCTTTTTAACTTGTGTTATCTATGTTTTACAGACAAATGTCTATTTTCTTTTTCAATCATATAATTAAAATCCCATTATTAAATCTCAATTAACATACTCTCTGAGGCGTAAAATGTATTCTTTCAAGTTTTATCTTTAAGTCCAGGTTTTATTTCAGAACGGATCTGGATCGACCTTTTCATGAGACTGCGCTGCGTTTTCACCCATATTCAAGCCACAGCGCTGGCACAAAGTTTGATGTGATGAAAGAATCCAAAAGGCCAAATCATGTTTAAGTGGCATTTTGATGACATTTCTTTGGCCTGTTTAACCTTTTGTGAGCTTCATTTTTCTTGTGCATTACATCTTATCCATGCAGACCAATTTCTCATTCCCTACACCAAACACTATTTTTATGACTCCTCACCAGGCGCTCTACAGAAGCCCCTGGAAAACAACTGCCAGGAATCACAAATACATCAACACAGCTGCAAAGCACAGAAAGATAGAATGTGGATTCACTTGAACTGTTGACGTAGAGACAGGAATAAAAAAGAAAGAAAAAAAAAACATGAGAGTGGAAATTTTATGCATGTTAGTATTGCACACAGTGGAAGCAAGCACAGGATCTTCATTTTCCCTGCTTATACAAGTTTACAGGCTGTAAACATGATGTAAGCCTGAAACTCCACGGTGGAACAACAGGGATAAACACTCTGGCAAAGAGAACTGCTCTCAAAAGGTTTATCACTGCTTGTTGTGGACATATATATATTTATGCTTTTTTTTCTCTCTCTCTCTCTCTCTCTTTTTTTTTGTTTACAATTTCTTATTTATTCTATTCAGTCATTTTTGGTTTTAACCTTCGATGGCATGGCGTTGCCCTCAGGTAACAAACCACTTTTTGGGGTTTTTTGGCTCACATTGCCCCTTTAAAGTTTGTTTAAATAAAATATCACTTAGAAAGTAACATGACAAGTCCGTTAGAGGCCAAAGAAATGTGGGGCAGGAATGGGTCTGACTGTTTCTTTGAGGGTAGATCAGTCCTCACTGGATCCAAAACTATTGGGACGCAGTACCAGCAAATGGTGTGATGTGTATCACTGTTCAAGTATATTTTTTGAAGCAAAGGGCCACCAGATTCATGATTTGAACCTGGGCCGGCTGTAGCCTATGGGGCCCCTGCTCAACCCGCTGAGCTATAAGGAGCCCCACGTATCAAAATACTGTTAATGTGCATATATATGTGAAGAAACATATTTAATTGAGTATAGAGATTTTTTATTTGTATTTACATACTAAATATTGTTCAGTGCCTCAAACAGAGAGTAATGTTTGTTGCCAGGAACATTTTATGCGCGGAATGATTTTTGATCGATACATTATCAGTGATTTCCAAGCTCCCAAAAACTGGGGTAAAATATTGCTTTCCCCTTACAATAAAAATTCATGCCATAGAGGCTTAAGGTAAGAGGAAATTGACAAGTACCTTAAAAGACCAAGTGATAATGTCTATAGTGAGAGATGAATTTTATGAGCTACGAGAGTACGGGAACGCCCCAAGAGCAGCACTTGTTTATCAATTTTGGAGAGTTGAATCATTGTTACCAGCCAAGTACGAAGTGCTGAATTCAAAAGATAAGGAAGGCAACAGCTGCAGAGGCCCTCACTGCTACAATGTGAGAGCAGTCTTTACTTGTAGTGAAGCTCTTGGGAGAGCAAGGTCAGTTCTTTAGTCCGTTAGTTCACCACTAAAACCTCAACAACCTTCAGACAGATCGTTGTGCAATTCTGTCCAGACGCCCGCGGTGCTGATGGGATGGATGGATCTGGGTAACATCTGTTGATCTCTTAGCTTTTCAAATATCTACAACATGCACCAGTGCAAAACACTGTGCTGCTCTTTATTATGTCAAATGGCTGAATGAAGTTTGCCATTGTGAGTGTTTCAGCATGTCGACATTAATATTCAATTCAAAGCAGAGTGTGCAGCCAAAGTGCAGCCTCACAGCAACGAGAGCGAGGCTGCGGCCTTTATCTCTAAATACATTTTTATCCTTATTTAAAAAAATGTCTTTCAGATCTAACAAACACACTGATCAAATATTTTCCCTGCCTGAAATATACAGCACCACTCAGCACAAGAGGTGCCGCATAAAACATGAAACCTTCCCCCCACTATCGTCTCAGCCTCGGTGATTGCCTGCTCTGGCGGGGACTGTGTCTCCCTCCGCGAGGTACAGAGCATTTTCTTGGCTCAAGCAATTGCTACAAACCATTCACAGCAGATAGTTGGCTTGTTTTCGAGGTTAATGAGGCTTGAAGAGTTTTAGGAATGAGAAAAGTAGAGCACATTCTCACACCTCACTCTTGCTGTGAGAAATGGACTCTGTTCTGCCTCTGCACAAGGTCTTCCTTAATGAGAAACGGCATATTTGGGTATTGAAATGGATGCTGTATAAAAAAAAAAGGCAGCAACATAAAGCCAGGAGGATTTTAAGATCTACATTTAATAGTAATAATAGGTGTTCCCCACCTACTGCTCAATGCTTCGACGCACACAAGACAGAAGTCTCCAGTGTGAAAACCCTAAACAGATCCAGAAAATGGAAACAGATAGAAAATCAAAGCAGGATGGTGAAACATCTCCGCTTTATATTTGCTTCATAGAGCCACCAGCATTTATGAATTGCTTCACTTAATGCCGTCACCTATGTGAGGAGCAGTGGTGAGAGTGTTACTCATCATGTGCACTGCATTTACTCCAGTTCTACATAATTCAGTTTCCTCTGACTTACCTACCGGGGGACGTAATTCGCACGTCAATATTTTATTTCAAACTCTGGTTTTCATCTCGAGTCCTTTCACACAGACGGTGAATGTTACGCAGTGAAAATACAAGATGATGTTTTTTTATGGAGTGAGGTCAATTTTTTGGAGCTTTCACCCAGCGACTAAACGCATGAAAGAGTCATGTTGCATGGACAGGAGGTACGTCGCAGCCCTACACACAACACCAGGGACACAAACATTACAAAGTCAACAAAGTTCAGGACAATGTGTGGTGAAGCATTGCACAACAACTCGTGATCAGAGAGTGAGCTGCTGTGTTGGAGGTCGTAGAGTTGGTAACAAGACGACAGCGGCACGGCACGTTTGGCTAATGTAAACAAACCGGTGTTGAATATGTGAAGTATGACCAACGAGGTGTGTGTCGTCGCGTCCCCGCTGTGTAAAGCAATACTTTCTGTATCTTATTATTACTGATCTGTGTTATAAAATAAGACAAAGCCACAACAATCAGCAGTGAAGCTACTTCCTCCACACCTTCATTCATCCCCTCACTCAAGTCTCTTTCTTCCTTTCCTACTTGGTCAGAAGTCGACAGATTCTCTCTCTGTGTCACTGACACTGTCTCTGTTTGCTGCACCTTGTCTTCTGACCTCCAACCAACCTCCTACAAGCACCGGGGCTCAGACCCAACCACTGCTCATCACGTTACCTGTCTTGTTTGTTGTGCACTTATTTGGATACGTGCCCTGTAGATGTTTGAAGAATACCCTCCTCACCACACTACACTCTTACTCTACATGCCTACGTTTAACAAAAGTATGATAAGGCGAGCAGCAGTTGAAATCATTATGTTGTGTGTGTATGTGTTTCTGGAAGTCCACAGAGAGGCCCTGCCTTGGAGAAAAACCAAAAAGCATAAATAGTCTGAGGTTGACTCACCGACATACCTACAGTGTTACGGGTTCATAATCTTACTTTGTTACTTAGCTGCAAATCTGCACCGAGTGACCTCCCAGAGCTGAGGACAGCGTGTTAGTACCAGCAGTGAAGATAAATCTGCTTGTTGAGTTACAAGAAAAAGAGTTTTGTTACTGTTACTTTATACTTGTGTAAATATGAACAGATGGGTGGCCAACAGACAGAAGATGCACCAACTTTCCAATCAGCTTCAAAATGTCGAATTTGTAAATATTGTAAATATGTGTCTTAGAGGCATCTGCACGTCACTTGATTTTTACGAACACAAACCACACCTTAGTTACCTCTGAAATAAAGTCCCAAATGAACCACTAAAATAAAGAAGGTGTTCCAAAACCTCCAAGTACTAAGACAGACAAGACAACACTCAGCCAGCGTCCTCCACCCAGTGACACTGACTGTCAATGTTCGAGAAGTAATCCCAGCAGCTTTCACTTTTCACCGCTTCTATTAGTGTTAAAAAAAAACAAACAAGGCTGTTACTGCCACTGCTGCTGTAACACAGCCACCACCCATCGGCTTCATCTGGTGGAGAATATATACCTTTAATTGTTGAATTAATTCAGACAAAACAAATTACAGTCCAGTGATTATATAGTATTACACAGTGATTTGATTGCACTGATGATTATGCTTTTGTAAATTGAAAACATGCAGAAGAATTAACGGTAAAATGATATTGGTGAGGATGTTTTTTTTTTTTTTTAAATCTGCTCTTCCCCTCGTTTGATGACGGCTCTTTTTCAAGCTCTCTCTCCAACCTTTAGTATTGATTTCAAAACAGACGCCATAATTTAGTTAGCCACATATGTGCTGAGTTTACTCTCACAAGAACGCCAGTTATGAGCCTACACCTTGTAAATATCACAGTTTGTCAGTTAAGATGTAAATATTTACACATAAATCTGTTTATTATTTTAACAGTTAATTAGAAATCTGAATACATTTCTAATACTGTCAAAATAATCCTGGACAAAAAAATCTTTCTAGTTCGGTCGAACCTTCGTAACAGGCTCATTTCTATTTCTAACAGTCAGTCCAACTGCAGCTACTCAGCATGTGAATTCTTCAGTTTTGGCAAAAATCCATGTGGTTGCAGTGAACTTGACCTTTGCCCTCCTGTGTCTGTTGAGTCCGTGTCCAGGCATAACTGAGATCATGAGAATGGGACGGACATACGACCTCCTGCCACAAATTTCACCGGTGTAGATGAACTAAAATTACCACTGAGCTCAATGTGCAATGGTGCACGTGCACGTAAGGAATTTGTGCACTTGGATTTTAACATCTGTCTCGCTCAGTCAACACCTGGCCTTTTCCACTCAGTGCGACACCACTGCTCGTTTTCCCTGAACTCCACAAATTTCACACATCTTTACCCTCTGTTTGCAGGTACCTGTACTTGTCACTTGAGTCAGCACGAAAAACTGTGGTTGGGTTGAAATGTGGGAAATGACGGCAGCAGATTTTGAAAAGGGAGACAACTTTCTGAATCAGTTTTCATACTTAAAAACATCCATAACTATATTTTATTATATCAACCAAATATCATGTGTCATTTAAGTGTATTATTCTGAAATTAAAGGATGAATTTTCACAATAAAATACTTCCTGAAACCGAGGCATTTCTAAATGCAACATTTTTTTTAAGACATAACTGGATGCAATCACTACAATATAATCATTTTTCAAAATTAAGTGCATTAACTTTCAAGGGCAAAACGCATTGGCCATGCAAACCAATGCCATTAGATCATTATCCTTGGAAAGCAGTGGTGTAATTAATTCTGAGTGAAATATAAAGTAGTCACCAACTTAGCCACTTCCAAACTTGGCTCCAAACCAAAACTTGGAGGCAAAGCAGTAGCGCCTCTTCTCTGTTCAGTTAATGATATTGACAACAGCCACCTCTTGCTGCAGGCATCTCTGTGTCTTCCAAGATCTGACACAGTTCAGTGTTGAGAGCCACTGGAGAAGTCAATTAGCAAGGCTTAGGAAATCAAAGTGATTTCCTCCCATGGATGACATTCACACCTGTTGAATAGCGAGGAGCAAATTGGCTGCACACACCATTACATTACTGTGACCCCATGGATAAGCAGCTTTGTCTCACCCCGGCTGTTGGAGTGCCTCTCCCCATGAAAGCGTCCATGCAGAGCTTTGTCAGACTAATCCATCCTGCAGAGTGTTTCCTGCACCTGAGTAAGGTTACTGAGGTTCAGATTTAAAAAAAACAAAAAAAAAACCCTTTGTGTACCGTCCATTTTATCTTTCTTTCTACAGTTGTGTCATTTCTTAATGAAGATTAGAGTTTCCTTATGGAGGGGGCCGAGCTGCAGCCATGATCAGACACCACACAGTTCTGTGGCGGTGCGTTCACTGGCGGACGTCTTATGAGAAAAAAGCAGCTGTGAGCGTGGCTTACATTTTTATGAATGCTGTGGATGATTCAGTTCTTTCAAGGCATTCAGGGTAAACATGTGCAAGAGTGTGTTTTGTGTCGTGGGAGTGTGGCAGCTTCAGAAGAACTGTACAAATATTTCAGAGGAAGTGGGCAAACATCAGCGAGATCACACATGGGATTCCTGTTTTGATGCTGACAACCTACTCTTATACTTTCAGTTGTCGGTCAAGAATATTTTTGCCATTGAGGCTGTTACAGTGCTGCACAGCCTGGACTTCATTCACTGACTCTGAACGTTTAGTTCAATCCTGTTCTGACTCATGAATAAAACAAATACGTAAGGTTCATAACATTTAATAAAAGAATATTGTTTTGGTAAATAAAATGGCGATTATCCAAGGTTCACTCTAAATTATTGTTGTGATGGAAAAACAATCTTTTGTATTTCATTGAGGACTGAAAAGAGACTTTTTGTAGCTCTAACTATCAACTGTAGCATTTCATTACACTGAGCAGGAAATAAGCCATCAGGTTAACATGCACACACACATTCTGTGCTTGTCATAATCTGCCAAATAACTGCTCTTTAATAGTGTGTTAATAAAGTGTTGATCCTTCAGCATTTGAAGTATATACACACTAATTGATTTAAACCTGTTTAATGTAATTTTTCTTTCAACATCACTTTTAATAGACATATCCTGTAATTTTCTTCATATTAGGAAGTAGTTAAGCTGTCCATAACTTACCTGTACAGTCTTCACAGAGCGGAACAAGGGACCCACAATGTGTTCGTATGAGATATCAGACTCAGATTCAGAAAATGTAAAAGGGCAAGTCATGTGCAGCTTAGCTCATATCACATACATAACTCACACAACATACAAACACATACTGTGTGTCAGTGCAGTCAGGAGGCAGAAAAGGACCACCAATAAATAATAACTAAATACCAATAAAAACTTCCTATGGTCATAAATAACATTGTTACATGACTATCATGTAAAAGCATCACTATTTAAAATAACTACTGTCAGAGTTTAACAGCCGAACAGCAGATTTGGAGAAACATCTGCGTACTTGATGACAGTAAAAATGGTCTTCAGTAAATAAAGCCGCAAGGACACCTCAAAGACCGACGGGCTGATCATCGACTTTCGGATCTAAGCCCACACACCGGCCGGTCAGAATGTGAGTGAAGGACACTGAGGACTTATAAACACCTGGGTCTGCACCTGAACAGTAAACCGAACCACGGTCTCTGAACACAGCCCGCAGGGACAGAGTTGGCTCTTTTTCCTCAGGACCTTTGACATCTGTAGTGAAATGCTTTACATGTTTTATCCATCATCTACTGGCCTGTTTCCTTTTTTTTTCTTTAAGGCTGTGGTCTGCTGGGCGGCAGCATGTCAGACATGAACACAAGGAGACTGGACAACATGGCCCAAAAGGCTTGTGCTTGGCAGGAGGTTACACTGTTTACAGTGTAAGATGCAGAAATCTTAGACAACAGCAACAGTCCTCTACACAACAGTCAGACAAGCTGCTACAACTGCAGCTAACGTCTCATCACGTTAATAAAACCTAAGATCCTTTGTCCCTGTTGCCATCAGGCTGTACAACACCTCAGCTAAAGATGGTGACTGATGACTAATCAACTATTGTATTTTTTTTTAAAACTGTATATTTAATATCAAGCGACTGGACATGTGTTTTTTCCTCTAAGGAATAAATTATGTATACATCTATTGTAACAAGATGCAAGATTGTGCATCTCTGTATCCATATAATGAGATTATATACCACAATGGAAAATAATCAAATGACTTTCCTGTTGTTTAAACTGAAACTGAAACGTGCTCCTATAGACGGTCTGTGGTGTGGTGACAGAGAGATTCTCTGACCAATCTCATAATCTGGTTTTAAAACCCACATATTCATCACAAGGCACAACTGTACAGGATAAACAGCAAAACTCATAACTAATTTAATAGACTGATGATTCACCAGCAGAATAGATAAGCAGACATTGCAGTAGAGAAAAAGCATCGCAAGCAGAGAAAAACTTGAGCCTCATCAGCGATGCAAGAACAATCACTGCCTTTCCTTTTAGCACTCCTGATGTCAAATCTCTCTCCCGCTTCAATTTGTACGTAAGGCATGACACGCCAATTACTCACTGTCACATCTCAAGTGAATGCTAAACCAAAAATTATGCCAACCTCACGGTCACCACATCCAGTCAATTTTAAATGATGCATGGAAATCAAAGGGAGATGGAACAGTGGGATCTATGAGGGAAGCATATCAGCACCTTCATAGGAAGAGGGGGGTAACATTTTTCATCTGTCTCAATAGGCGGCTCGATCTCAGCTGTAGCTTCAGCAAACTCAATATCCTCAGGATGGGATTTTTTTTTGTAAGTGAATTTTCACAGTGTATGTGTTTCAATATCTGACACAAAGTTTAAATTTAATAAATATATTGAAAAGAAGAATCTCATTGCACCAGGACCATAGATTTCCTGCTCGTTTCTGCTCCAGCAGCAGCTTGTATCCTCTTATAGCCTCTCCTTGAAGCTCACCAGTGGGACAGAGTTAACAGTGTCCAAGCCATACAAAGCCATCCATCCTGAAGTACAAAAGTGACACCGGGGCTGCAGCCTGTGCCAGATGATGGAGGCTGCCACCAACTCTCAGCTAAAGCACTGCTGGACAGACCCCATTCCCTCAGTCCTCAGAGAATTGCAGTCTTCCTGACATTCACTTAGGATAAACCCAGGGACACCAAAACAGAGGTTATTTATTTATGAACACTTCCAGGAACTACACGTCCATATGGTTTTAGGTTTCATTAGAAATGGACATGCAACTGTCACAGAGGTTTCAGCTTCAACACTGGGTTAAATCAATGCATGGCCCATCCTCACCATGTGTCCTGCCCTGTCTCTAGTTCACTGTCATCTCCTGTGTGATGAAGGTCTTGTGCTGTCAGATGGTTTCCAAGTCCTGTAATGTCCTCTGTGTCCTGAAAATCTGTTTTATGTCCTGTGCTACGAGGTGTGTGTGGTTCAGTGTCACAGTGTCAGTCCCTTAGTTTCTTAATCCACCATTAAAAAGTTTTTCCCCTTATACAAATCAGGGGTGAGGCATAGTGAGTGTGTCAGACTGTTTAATAAAAGCCTTGAGGAATACTGGGCTGGATAAATAAAAAACTGACTTGATCAGATTTGACATGTACTTTTTATTTTATATTTATTTATTTTATTTTTTTTTAAGCAAACTATTTTAGCACAGTCTTTGGAGTAGTTCTCCAGTAATATCTGCAATCTGATGTAACAAAATTTCACCACTGAACAGTTTAAAATTAACGGTTGAGTTTTTTCATCTCTAGTACTGACCAGTATTTTTCAGCAGCAGACGTGATATAGAGAAGAAGTATACTGCTCACGAGAAAATATCAATGTAGAAGTGACCAGACGTCCCAAAAAATTTGGGAGAGTCCAGAAAATTGCCTGTGAATTACTGCAGCCTTACGAGATCATGCAAACAATGTGTTTTGCAAAGTTTCATGATTTAAATGAATATTTTCTGGTTTACACTTTACACACTGTGTTATATAGGCTGAAGTCATTGGTTTTCCTTACTATCACCCCTTCTCATCTGGTCACCAAATCTAAAGAATGCAGTAAAATATCTTCATGATCCAGTGTCTTACTAATGCATAACACTGGATCATGGAGATTTTCCACATTTGTCATAATAAAAGTATATTGAGGTTCCCCAGAGGATAACCCCCCTTTTGATTTTAATGAAGTCTTGGTTTTCCCTTTGATAAAGGCATGATTGCAGTCCTCATTAAAAGCTTAACATTTCTTATTTCTGTTACAATATTAATTGAACAAGACTAATAAATATGGTGAACACTAGGACTATTACACGAGAGTGATTCTCCACATTGTTGTAAAATGAGTACGAGGCCCCGACGGCACCAAATGAATCATCAACAACCACCAGCTGCAATGTGGTGAGTTCACCTCAGTCAAGTCAGAGTCTAGCTGTCCAGAGCCGCCCCCAACTTTCAACCCATGTCTAATGTCTAAATGAGGCCAAAACTCATCAGAATCATGCACTGTGTAACAAGTGTAACCTCCTTATTCAATTTATTCATAGTATAAATTAATAATGCTGACTATTATATTATGCACAAAGGATAATGGGAATTCTAAGTCAGTCCACAAACCCTTGTACTCTGTCTGCAACACTGGAGCCAGTGCGTGGCGTAATTAAATGTGTTAAAGCTATCATTCAAGTTTGCAGAGGCAAAACAGACGTAATTTGTTACACCGAGGGTATTAAGGATGATCTCAAAATTTTAAGCAAACAAATCGTTTACTTTCGGGAAAAGGATGATAATGCTCATTACGAGAAAAGTGGTTATTATGATTCTAGCACATAACTTCAGAGCTGAAGTGGGACGAGTGTAGTATAATGAGGACCTTTGAGATCCTGTTTTGATGTAACCATTTGATGTCAGCTATGAATTGTGGGCATTTTTCAAAATTTTACTTGGTAAGTACTTTGGTGAATGTCACACATGAATAATAAATGTAAAGACTCTGAGTTTGTGATGTTTGGGGATCTCAGCGGATTACCATTGGTTTTATATAACCACATATAAGAAAAGAAATGGCTTTAATGTTCTGACTTTGAATTAAATACCTTTTTAAAATCAGAAATATTTACTAAGTTTTGTCCCCCCCCATCCCCCACAGGTCAACAGATGAATTTGAGAAACCTCAGGATGAAAAACTGCCTTGACATTAACATCCAGCATTAAATAAATGTAGATTACAAAGACACATTCCCTTAAAGAAAATTCAAAAGCACCGAGGTGATAACATCGTCGTCTCTCTCTCTCTCTCTCTCTCTCTCTCTCTCACTCTTTGAAGCACATTGAAGGAGTGTGAGCAATCCATCAATGTGTAGAGTGACTCAGTCTTTTCAACTTTCAACTTGAACTTAATCAACTTTATTGTCCCCTTGAGGGAAATTTGCTTTGCAGGCAGGTAAAAACATAAAACACAGGAAACACATTCACACGGTTCCGATACAACACAAATGAGTACGGAGTACGTACACAAATACCCTGGAGGGCAACTGAGGGTTGTACTATTGTTACGTTGTTGAATAAATAGGGTATATCATACCTGTTAATTTTTTTAAAATTTAAATGAAGTTGAGTGATGGCTCGTGTTATGAACGGATCTTTCAATCTGTTTGATTTGGCCTTTGGCAAATCTAAATCTCCTTCCAGAGGGTAGGAGCTCAAACTCGGCATGGAGAGGATGATCAGGACACTGTATGAGGTCCTGAGCCTTAGAGTTTACCCTCCTGCGAAAGGTTGTAGACAGATCAGGTAGTGTGACACCAATGAATTTAAAAATGTGTTCCAGACTCTTTTTATCTCCTAGCGAGAGGCTGCCAAACCAGGAGATAATGGCAAAGGTCAGAACAGATTCAACTATGAAATGGTAAAACACTGACATCAATTTGCTGTACACTCCAAACCGGTTGAGCATCCAGAGGAAGTGCACGATGAATAAAGTCGTCCCCCACTAGTCCAGGAGCTGTCCCCCCTCCTCTGTAACAAAAACTCACTATGACTGTGTCGTCAGAAAACTTAAGTAGATGTCTGTCTGGATGTGAGCTTCTGCAGTCATGGAGGTTTGGTTGTAATCAAACGTCCACACTTTCAGCAGCGGTAAATAAACAAACACAATTCCAGGGTCAGTCTATTACCAAAGGAAAGAAAATAAAAAGCTATTAAGTTTTATGAGGTTGCTGGTAAAATATTTTCTTTGAAAGCTGCAGAAGCTCTGATATGTGTTCACAACATCATCTACTGATCAATGGGTCGTCTGTGTTAGCAGCTTGATAGAGCTGATTGTTGTTTGTTATTGTTAAAGCAGAAACTAACAGGAGTAGTAGAAAAGGATGAGGTCAGGTGATGTAGTTTGAAGAGCAACAAAGTGTAGGAGGAGAAGTTTAAGACCAGAAGCTGCTTTTCATTTTAGTATTGTAACACCCACAGTGAAGACTGTGAGGGGAGCTCTACTGTTGTGTTTACATTTCATTGACTAAAAATGTGTTAGAACCTGTTCAACTCTAAGAAGAGTTTATTCAGAGTCAGCGTCTTATTGCAGGTCGACTGACGCCATTTTCTCCTTCTACATTCCTGCAGCGTCTCAGTGCATTGAACCTGTTGAAGCTCGGTGCCCATGGACTTCAATGGGGCGGCAGGGGCACTAGACAGTCATTGGGTAAATGCTGCGATTCTGTCAGCGATACTGGACGGGCCTGGACGCTGGGCTTCTGCATGATGACTGGAGGCTGAATCCCTTTTTGACTGACAGCGATTTTTGCAACATATTCCGGCACCGGAGCATTTTGGAGTTCAGTCCAATTGCGTAAGCCGAGAGAGAAACTGCAGCTCATTTCTTGGTATTTGCTTGATGATACAGCCCATCTCTATTGTACACATCACTTTAAATAATACACAAGTTGAGCCTTTAATTCTTTCAGTTTTACATAATTCTCACATTTTCTTATTCAAGTTTAATATAGTTTTTGTTGGTTCGATGTGTCTATGATAATGTAGGCTGTAAATGAGCTTCCCCTCTTTGAAAGACCAGCAGCCTCCACTGGTTAGAGGGTGAGGACAAACAACCTATGTGGTTACTGAGGTGGAGGACTGAATAATGCACCTACATTTATGACTCTTAATCACTTATAAACCCAATTTTAAAAGAAATCCTCAACAGAATAATTGGAAGCTTTTCTCCATCATTTGACTATAATAAACACCAAATTATAATAATCCTTATTTGAAGGGCTCTTAGCTTTAAGGTAAATATGGTACTATTGCCTCACCAGTGTAATCCAATCAGCAGCGCTCACAAAGCTGAGGCTGCAAGGGTTGGTTAATTGGATATGAAAGATCAAAAGCGTATGATGATTCACCAGCTACATAAAACATGAAAAGGCAGGCTACAATTATTCTGCTGTTTGCCTTATGAGGAGAAAATGTGTTTAAATTGAAGAAAAATTATTGTCCATTAGTCTGTCCGACATTACTGTTGAGATAACAAGTTACAACACGGTGGTTCACAGACCCTCATCACTCCCTCTGTTGTTTCTAATGGTGTCGACGTTGAAGTGCACTGTTGACTATGACTCAGTCGCTCTGTGATTTTGCATCAAAGCTTTGTTTTTCTCCTCTATGCGTTTATAAAAGAGGCCAAAAGACCAGTGCTTGTGTGGAGGTCCCATTCACCGCTCTTTCATGCATGTGCATGCCAAAGGTGGTTGGAGCTCGTTCTTCATGTTCTTTGACTTGTTCTTTGATACACTTTTGCAATTAATCGAAAAACTGGCTGTAATTTAATAATGAGTCCTGGGAAAGCTGTGTCAGTCGTTCTGCTCGTCTCAGTCTGGCAGAGGGAAGATGGGTTCTTTTTATTTTCCTTTAAAACCTAATAAAACAAAATCTTCCATTTCTGAGGCACTTCACCTTGAAATAAAATGTTACGGTTAAAAAGAACGATTCTGTGAAACGCTCTAACTCGGGTGTAGTGTTTCTTCCCTGTGTGTTTGCAGGCTTACACAGCCCACGAGGAGCTTGTGAATTTGTAGAGACCACAGATTAGAGAGAATGGGCCGCTGTGCTCGAGTCAGCCTTAGTTTAAGTCGGGTGTGAATAAGGGATTGTTGAAGTGAATGAGGGGCGCTGCAGCTCTCGACGTTGAAGCGGAGAAACTCTGCTGGGGCAGGATCAAAGAACTCAGTCAACCAAGGCTGCTGCTCAATCCAGACTTTAGTCAACCAACCACACACACTAATCTCTCGCCGAGGTCTCGTGAGAAGACAGAGAGGCATCAACCAAACAGAGGCTAATGAGCATCTACCATACAACAAGATCAAATGACAAACAGAAAGGCTAATACTGGAGATATAGATGAGTCAAACTCTTCTCCTCTTTTAATTAACCTCTTAAACTCCCACAGGCCAACTGGTACTATATCTAAAAACACTGGTATTGTACTGCTACAAACAAAACATTTCTTAAATGAGGACCATTTGGAATTAGATGCTTCACGTAAATAATGCAAATGAGAAATAGTAGGTCATTTAAAGAGAGACTATGTAAGACTTGCACCTTCCTTAAACAGCTTCAGAGTAATTATAGTGGTTAAATGTCATGTTACAGGGAGAATAGAGGCTCTCTGTCTTCCACCTAGCATCTCTTGGCCGAAAACCAACCTTGCAAGATCAGCGCCTCCGACCCGGTGTCCCAGCTCTCGTCTTGCAAAGAAACACGGTCTGCTTTATGGCACTATGACACAAACATGCCTGTAATCTCTTGTTAACGTCATCCAGCGCTGTAGACATTGCCCCATGGATTGCCTTCTTGCCAGCTAGGTAGGGGGAGCTCCGTAGAGGAAAAAAGCGACCAAAACAGCAAATATCAGGGGCTAAATACCCAAACCTCCTCTGTCAGACGTTCCACTGTACTTCAAAACAGCCATGAGACAATAGATACAAGTACATTTCTGGAAATTAGGACCTGGAATTACGACCCCATTAACCAGTTATCTTTGAGTGTCAGCATGTCGTCTGTTGGTAACCATTAGTTCACCACTTACAGTACTTTGCTGTAAACATGCTTTGACACACATAACATACCTGAAATGCTACTTTATACATGTTGCAATTTACTGCCAGAAGGCCTATATGTCAGTTTCTGTTTAACATGTTTTTTTACACCAATTTTAAAAAAGGAAAACACAAACAAACAAACAAACAAACACTAAGAACGAGGTTGGTTCCAGTTTGTTTGGGCTTTCAAATGTTTTCTTTTCCTCTGATCATGGATGACATGAGTGTGGCAGCATCACAAATGGAAACCTTTGCATTTTTAATCAACTTTTCCAACTAAGTAAGTAAACCATTGGATTCACAGGAGCAGCTGAAACCACTGTTTGAGATTGAAGAGACTTTTTTTCCCCCCTGAAGCACATCACGTCTAAAAAAAAAAAAAAAAAAAAGGCAATTCCACTAAGATGGTGACATTGTAATTACATGAAAGAAAGAAATCTCTCAGATTCCTGGTCTTGTGTGACAGACTCGCTGGTCACCAACCGCTCTGAACTGCCGTTTCAATCTCTAATCACTTGACTGAGCGCGAGGCACCTTTTATCACGCTTCCCCTGATGCAGTTAATCTTTAACAGATGTGATGCAACTCTCTGCCCTGTACTTGAGGACACAAATGCTTTCACAGGCTAATATGTCTGTACATGTAACTGGGAGTGAAACCATACGAGAGAGGCAGAGAGTTCTGGTACCACAGAGTTTGCTGTGAGTTTCTTTTCTCCATACTGTGCATCAGTTGGACTGGGATATGATCGGACTCCGAGTCTCTCTGGGAGAATGTAAGGCATGCAGCGAGATGGAGGAAAGAAGATGATTGGACATTCAGAATACCCAAACTTTAATTCTAGTGTGCAACAGTCATTTATGGCTTCAGAATTGCTCAATAATGCATCAAAACCCATGAGCCTCCAGGGGAAGCGGTCGGTAATCAAAAAGTAAGTTAAGGTTTTCATAATAGGGCCCTATAAATAACTGGGGACAGAAATGAGGGCATGTAAAATTGATGAGGGATGATTCAAACCCCACGAGGTAAAGGGTACTTAATGCAAGGAGAGGGAATGTGATGTTGAGTGGCCTGGCATTATAGGCATGTGTAGAAGATGGAATTGCATAAGTGATTTGTGTCACCGCTGTTGCTTTATAACTGTACAGATATATGGACATTGTTCTGGAGGCGTCGTCTGTGAAATGGTGCTATTAGTGCAGAAATTCACTCCAGCCTTTTAAAGCATTTCACTGTACGTTTCAAACAATCTGGAACCACCTGCGTAACCTATGGCGATCAATTAAAAGTCAGGGGTCATTTATGAAGGTCATTTATGTTCCTATTGTGGGTTCTTTCTACTGTGTTTTAGGAGATTAAAGAGAAATTTTGTTTACTTGGGCACATCTTCATTATTAATATTATTATATTCAGCTCTAAATTCAGCTTTTCAGGCCATGTTTAAAACTATCCTGATTCAGCCAATTGAAACAATAGCTCTTGAATTCAGTTCCAGGGACGTGCAGCTACTGTCCTCCGTCCCCTGCCAACCTGACAGATGAATCATTTAACAGTCAGCATAAAAAAAATAAAAAAAATAAAAAATGGAGGAAAAAAGAAAGAAAAAGTGTTCTTGATGATTTTTGGCCAGGTGAAACATCCAGCTCTCTCGTTCCAGCTATTCCCTGTTTAGTGCTGCCACACAGTTCTCAGCTTGTATCACACTTGACATCACATACAGAAAGAGAGGGGAAGAGGGG
>OMNW01035602.1:87469-100286 GCA_900303245.1 Selene dorsalis
TGCGACACCTCTGAGCTGAGCTGTAGATATTGTGGTTATATGTGTTCTGCCTGTCAAACAACAGGTAAAAGGTTCAAAAGGAAGAATGTAAAGTTTGATTTCACTGAGTGAACAACAGAAACAAACACAAACTACAAGCCCGAGGTGACAAAACTGACAGAGGCACTAATATACTTAAAAGGGACCAACGTGTCAAATCAGCTTTTCCATCCTGAGAGATGCCTGCTTCCATTTAGATGTAAAACACAGCTGCATCTTAAAGCTCATGGTCTGGCACATCCACCCACATTCAAGATTCATTACACTCTTAACCTGATCACAAATTCACGGATCAGCACACGCAAAGACAGACGAGCATACACACATGCATAATGCATATTTTACTCATAGGCTTATCTATGACTTATGAGCAAATAGTTATGTAATCGCTGTACAAGGAAAAAAAAACAAAACAAAACAAGCCTTCACTCATATGTTTGACCCAGTCTTGCTTGTTTATGTGCCGTTCTGTCCTCACAGCTGCCTCGAGCACAGATGTCAGAAGGGGCTGGTGCACATCATGAATGAGCTGATCAGAGATTTAAATATATGTAATTACAGGGGGCAAGATAATTAAGGACAAATGCTAATTTTCTTTGGGGATTTTACAGTGAAATGTTCTGGCAGAGACTCAAATGTTTCCTAATCAAAAGGAAGCAAGGAAGAAGAAACATTGTTGGGGCTCCGCAAATGCAATCACACGTTAGTCGTTTTGTTCGGTTTTCTTCTGATGCACAGATGTTGTCGGCTCCTCTGGATCACTATCGTCACATGCTGCAACAGCGTGGCATCGTGATTAGATGAAAACTGCTGACTGCAGGTTCAGAGGAAGCTGATCAATGGGCAGAGACAAGCTGGTGAGCCGATGCTTGTCGGACAGAAACAGAGACCCATTATAAATGCTGCTTTTAGATTATTATGCGTATTAGATACGTTTAACCAAGCTGACATTCTGGTCTTCTTAATAACAAAGTGAGGCATATATAGGTCATTTCACGGAAATGGATGAACCTGGAGGTACGATCATGCAGAGATTAAATAACTAACATCATATGGTACACTTTATGCCACACATGCCTTGTGTTTGGCCTCACTTCCCTTTGGCTCCGTAGCCCTTGATGTTAAAGAAGCATGCACGCGTGTTTGAAGTTTCTCATGTAGACGCGCGCTGCAATCACATCTTACAGGCAGGAGCTAAAGGATGGCACATTTCTTATCCTTCCTTTCTAACAGCAGTTCATTAAAACTGACAAAGGAGGCCACAGTTTGTTAGGCAGCTGTGTGATGTTAAAGCTCAACAATTGAAGCAGATGCCCTGGTGATGTGCAACAGATTCAGTTAAGAAGTTCCCAAAACGAAACACAGTGGAGGACTTCCACTGTGGTGTTGCTCCCCTACGCTTTTGCTCTCCTGATTCTTAATGAGCACGACATTTAGAAATCATTTCCAACAGCAAATACATTATTCCTCACATTACCTACAAGTGTTTTCTTCGCTGGAAAGAACAAAGCACAGACGGACACAAAAATAGATCCTTTAACAACGCCGCCACAGATGCAGATTTTTTGGCTCACAGGTAATGTCAGAAAATCATTTTGTTTTGTTTTTCTGTGTCTTTTTAGACAATTTTATTCTAAATGTTATAATCCCAAAGTAATTTCAGTATGTCAAGAGTAAAATGTTTTGTTTTGTTTACCTATATATGTTTTAACCTTTAATTACGTAATTGGAAGTCTTGCATTGCCAACCTATAAAAAATCTAGTAAAAATTTATGCTGAACTCACAACCTTTCTTCCAGCTAGCTGTTGTTCTAACAGTGACTAAGTAGCAGATAAAAATAAGTAATTTAATCATCTTAAATTCCAACTTAAAGCTTCATGCACAAAAAGAATCTGAGGACATTTAGGTTAAAACTGCCTGATCATCCTGGCCACTGCATCATAAAAAAAAATACCAGCATTTATTTAGATCTTTAATCACAATAAGTTGGTAAAGGCTCAGGCAGTGCAGCACGGCCCTGTCCAACTCATAGCTGTTGACTTGAAAAACATGTTAAACAGAAATAGTAATTCAAGTTACCAAATATTGGATTTTTGAAGCTGAACTTCTGACTGTCACACCTCTGTGAAATTTTACGGTCTGTTGAATTAGAGCTTCAGATAAAATAACTCAGCATTTATGATTCAATAAGACAGATGATAAGAATGAGCATATTTTTTTTTCATACTGTTCCTGAGGAGAATGCCAGAAGGAAAAGCGAGTCCATAAAGGAGAACCTGAAGTTCAGAAAAGAACTGAAGTAAACTTTGCTTTACAGAGAAAATATGTTCAGTCTGAGAGATAATACTGTAACAATGCACCAAAGTCACGATTCGATTCGTATCTCGATTTCTGACCCACAGTTCGATACACGGTTCGATATGGTGGTGGGAGGGGCATCCTGACAGCTGAGAATATTACTGCCAGGTATTGTCCCTCCTCTATTAAATATGAAAGGAGAGTGAAAATCAAGACATGTCTGTTCTGCTGATACAAGTCAGCGGTCCTGAAATGTGTGTGTCTCTTCTATAATACACATTCTACATCTCGGAGGCGACGATACGGGCTTCCTTCGCCTTTCAAACGAGGGGTTTGTGCAAGACGCTACATCTGAACGGCCTCCCATGCACACACACACACACACACACACACTTCAATCAATGAGGCAGCCAAAGTCACCCAGGCCTTTACCTTCGACAGGCAGGAAAACCCTGTGAGAGTCGGGCAGACACCTGCGTGTGCTTCACCTGTGAAGACACTGCTGCTAAAAAAAAAAGTAAAACAAAGACAGAAAAGCAGGTGCTGCTCTCTCCATCCGGCTCACCTGCAGCGCCACAGACGAGCTGTCAGAGGAGAGCGCTGCTCTTCCTCTCTCCTCTCTCCTCTCTCCTCTCTCTGTAGCCTTGTACTTTGTGTAAAGAGTTCAACACTGGAAGATCGAACCGCCATCTGAGCGCCGATCAACTGAGCCAGAGCACAGAGGACGTGGCCCTGCACAGGTGTAGCAGCGTGTGTGTGTTTTATAACATCAGCAAGAAAAAAACCTTAAAAATAACAGTAAACTATAAAAACGAAGTTGCTCTATGCGTTATTTACGTAGGAGCAACTGACGCAGCGCTCCTGTAGTGTGTGCTAACGTTGGCTGGAATTTCCCGCATTACAAGCGCTAGATTTGCAGGAATTGGTTAAATTATGCACAATACCCACAATCCCACAGCGAATTTCAGGCCCTGATTAAGTTTGGTAGCAGTGGCAGCTCGTATCTGGGTTGGAGGCAAAAACTCTGGGAGTTGGAAGGGGCGTGTCGCAGTTCTGCCATTTCAAACGCCGACACAGGTCCGTAGGTAAGAGTGTCGCAATTTCGATACGAATTTCATTACAAGGTTACTGGGAAAAAAAAAATCACATGCATTGTTATGTATTGAGAAGTCGCAGGGACTCAGATACCTGAGTGGCACGCTGACACGTGACCATCAAGGTGAAAAGGAAGCAGGGGCAACAAATAACAAGAGCAACAGGAAGACATAGAAAAGAAATGCAATTTTTCAAGGACCCACACTGACTTCATTCAGAGAGCACACTCTGAAATCCTTCAGTAAAGGCAATAGTGGACAGCAGGACACATGGTCATGCCACCCTAACTTCTGTTTACTCAGGAATTGTTCTGCTTGGTCATCCACTGCATGGCTGTCAGCAGGTGGGTCTGTTTAGTCTGTTGTGCTACAAGGTGTGAGAGCTCGGCAATCCAAGAGCACTGAATCGAACTCCAATTGGTCTCAGTCACTTTGCCGACTCATGATAAGGCTTCAAAGGAAGAGCTGAGGATAAGTCTTCAAAGCCAAGGTTTAGGAGGTCCTGAGGCTTCCGCTTCAACACAGGAGGTCAACTTAAGTGAAGATTTGAAGCAGTAATCTGAAAAAAAAAAAAGGTGTGAACCCCTCTCCCCCTTGAATGGTTTATTTTGCATATATACATTGCTAAGTGTGCACCTTCCCTCAAGGGTTCACTGGCTGGAGGGCGGGGCTGTAGACCCCCACAAAGCCAAGGACTGTTTCCTATGTCTAAGTAGCAGGAGGAAGAAGACGAGCTCCCTTTACTGTTGCTTCAGTTGTAAACCAAAGTATGACTGTAACTAATAATTAATTTCCCTTTTTAACGCACTTCTGGTAAGAAAATCCAAAATCCAAAAGCTCAAATTTAAGAGAAGACATAAAACTTTTTGTTTAAATCCACAAACTGAGGTTCTGATTTAAAGCTGCGAGCCTTGGATATGTGGAGGCCGTTCTTCTTTCACAAACCTCCATTAAGTCGTCATGTTTTGAGCTGACAAAGCACCAACCAAGAGCCAACGTAAACCGAGTGATCTGCCCACACAGAGCTGATGGTGAGCTGACACCACACCGTGTCCTGCTACCACCAAGTTTCCTGGCCGAAACAGTGTCATGTGTTTCTGATCAGATTACAGAGCCAGAAATGATGGAGTTTGATTATTTCACTTCTAACTTTGGAAAATGATCCCTGACTGAAGTGTCAGTATAAATCTGTTCAATGGAAGTAGCATTCGAAGGCACAAAACATATCCTATAGACATGCACCTCAAAAGGGACTCTCTGATATCTTAGAAATCAACATAATTTAAAAAAAAAATGCTGAGGGTAACTTTCCGGTCCAGTAACAGCACCACATGAAGAACTGGTTTCCCATCATCTACAAACACAGCAGTGTTTCTTTCTCATCTGATTAAAAATGCTGGAGTGAAATAGACTTTTTTTTTTTTTTTTAAATCTTATTCCCATAACTATAAACATATGTTGCAGGGAAATGTGAAAGCTCCAGAATATCGGAGGGATGCTGTGGGAAAAGAGTGGGTTCTCTGCCCATCGAGGGTCTGATGCCAGACAGTGTGATTGACTCCCAAAAGGATTCATTAGTCTACCTGGCCAAAGGGCAAACTGCATATGGGCTATGCCATCTGGTGCATCCCTTGACCACTCTTGCCAGCATTTATAAAGTGAGAACATTCTTGCCAGAGCTCCACTCCAAACAAGCCAACAGATCACAAAGTCAAGAGAGAAAAATGTATTATTCACCCAGGCTTAAAATTCATAAAAAAAAGGTGTAGTGATGCAGTAAATTAAATTAATTCCTGCTGCAGCATCTATTGTGCTCTGAGTTTTCACCCAAGTTTATTCCCTGAACACCGTTCACTAAAGAGCCTTGAAATGCAGTGTGCGCTTTAGGCAGTGTGCGATGCATGTAACCTACATTTAAACCGAAATCAAGATTTGTTTTCATCTGGTTCCAGGACGTCTTCGACTGCTGCCTTGTACTGAGGGTTTCACACCGCAGCACAGCGCCAAGCTCAATAACAGGGTATTACCATCTTGAATGAATCACATTTATTATCACATTGATCTGCCACCAGATTCCAGCTCCAGTCTCCTCTCTCCCTCTGCTCTTATAGTCTGGCTGCCACAGAGCACAGAGACTCATTGCCTTCAAATGAGGGCAGAGGCCTTTAGGAACAGGTCCAAGCTCTTGACATTTCTATTCAACAGCTGAGTTTACTCGGGCCAGGTCTCCCACGATATCCATAATTCAATTTATTTCCAACTCCGGTCCCCCATGTTTTAAATAGTGGTTCTCTTCAAAAGTCCATCACTTCCTTTACTGTACAGCTTCTGGAGGTGTGAAGATAGTGACGACTATTTCTTGCCTCTTGTATTATTAGTGTGACTGAATAAATATATGGTTTTGATAATTCAGTCAGTTCAAAAAGGAGATATAAGAAGCTGTAAGAAAAAAAAAACCTCCTATTGAGAAATTCATATCTGAAAAGTGGATTTTCATGCAAAATTGTCATGAAGCACCTTGATTTATCAGTTTGTTTGTTTTTTAACTGGATTAACAAAAAACAGACTTTTGCCTTTGGTTATTTTAATCACAGACAGTTTCTGATTTGATTTCCCACAAGAAATATAAAATGTATGAACTTACACATCAGGAAAATTCAAACAGTATCTCTCATCGCTGATTTCATGTGAACAATTTGCATGTTTGTATTTGACTTCATGCCTTCTCATGTTGTCTTCACTTATTAAGACATATGGATAACATGTATATACATTGATTTTCACATTCTTTCATCTCATTAACGGAGCAGTTTTAAGTAAAGTCTTGTGTATCTTTGTATTCATTCTAAATGAAATGAAAAGAAAAAGTCACTTTTTGAGGTTTCAGTGATGGTGTTGGTTTTGTGTATTGAAGAACAACACTCTGAGCTAAAGGTCATTTAAACCAAAACAAAAAAAAGCCGACTACAGTCAGTTACATTACAACTAAATCTGAGGCAATGAAGCCCACGTGGAGGACCAACGGATTTATGGGGTAATGTCAAGAATTCCTCTGAACGACGGTCCACGACAGTGCTGCTCTTTGTCTTTTCACCTTTTGTCGTTGTTCTCTACTTTCTTTGGGCTCAGTGATTCAGCCAAGTCCAGCACGGAGTAAAGGCTGAAAGGCTGGCGGCGCCTCAGCTCCCTCTGAAAGGTTGACACCTCTATCTGTGGGATCTATTGACTCAGGTTCAGCTTAGGCCCCTCACACATCTGGGCCATGACTGTCGTTTCTTTATTTGGGCTGCAGCATATTTAAAGGGCCCTTTATTCATGTGACATGGCCTAGATTAGAGGGCAAAAGGGAGCTCAATCACACTTGTAGCTAGAATTAAAGCTTGTTGAATGATGGAAGTGTATGAATACTCTGTTACGTTATATGCAGGAGAAATGCTACGAGCACAGTGAGTTAAAACCAGCAGGTTCTGTTGTCGGCACAATGTTCTAGATGTCCTGTTTTAAAGGTTAATGTTTCAAATCAGTATAATGAAGGAGTGCGTCCCTGCAGTCCAAGTCCTCCTAAATGTAGTGGCACATCATCTGCCTCTAAACATCTGAACACATACACAGGTTGTGTCCAAAATGCAAAGTAAAAATGTAGGACAGCACCTGTCAGGTGATGCTCTGAGTACTTTCTAATTACTCATCATACATGACATCACATCACTTTATCCATTCCACTCAAAAAAAATTAGATCATACTCAGTATCAGAGAACAACATTTAACCTCAGAAAAAAACGACTAAATATTTATAACAGCACTCGTTTTCAAATGACTGGAGGTAACTCAGGTAATGTGTTTGATCAGAGCGTGGCACTTGCAGAAACTAGACATATATATGTGACATGACATATTCTGCATATTTTACTGCTTTTTGCTTACCATTGTGTCAGTTTTGAACACCTACAGAGTACTTCTGATGATTTTCAGCTCCAAAACTCAAATCAAGAAAAATCCTGATTTCAACCTCTACGCAGCCACTTCCTGAAACGCTTCGTTTTGGCTGCTGTTATGTGTGGAGGATCTCAAATATGAGGATTATTCTGCTCTCTCTATACATTCAGTGAAAGCCATGAAGAGGTTGCTCTCTATATTACATCTACTATCTGTTACACCTGAGAAGATGATTTGTGTTAATTACTTGTTATGGTGAAATAAAACATGAAATAATGAATGATTAAGAGTTTTTACAAGCGAGTTTGCACATGCTTTCTAAGGTGTTATTACTTGTCAAGAGAAATCCACGAACTGGAAGTAAACCCAATTACTGTGTTAAATCACATCTGTCTGCATGTTGAAGTGGGAAAAATGCATCAAGCTCGATTGATCTCACTGCTGCTCTGCCATCTGGATCTCCTCTCCATCACCCAAATCACCCACTTTCAACTATTTCCACTGGGGCTTGAGACCCAAATTGAATATGTCCAAACAAGATGACACAGATAATTCCCACAATCGCTCCAACCATATGTTACCACACTTGAAGACTGGTGAAAGATTTTCTAACTTTCAAATAACTTCCAGAGTTGGGAAAAAAAAATGGTAGGACAGTAATGGATAATTAAATACAGGGCTCACGCTGTGGCATGTAGCACCAAGGTACAACTTACTGTGTGAATCCAATCAGAAATTTCTTCAAGTTTATAATTTTATGGCACACTTGCCAATCTGATATCAACTCTCATGTCCTTTCAGCCTGATGAACAGCCTGTGATGACGGCAGCGTAGGTGGAGGTTAATAAACACACTTTGCATGTATGTGACTGCATGATGACTGTTTTGTTCACAATAATCAACCCTGGTGTTCATCACAACTGACAGCAAGGAAGATACATAATATGATGAAGGATTATTTCAAGTGTTAATTACATTTCCATACTGTTCACTACGTCATCAATCAAAGAGGTACTTTACCTCTGTGTCTACAGATGGCACACAATACTGATGCTCTTGTTTGGGCTGAAGTCCCACCGAGGGAAAAATAGTTGTTTTTCCAATTTTTATTTTTTTTACTTCTTCTCAATTTTCCTCCAAACAACTTTTACTGAATTTCCCCAAAGATGATGAGGGCTTGAGGCGTTCCATTTTGTTCAGTGACAGAACTGCACCCGCCAGGTCCTGTGCTGAAAAACCAGTTGGTGCTAAATGAGAAACTATTACTGAGCTGGGAGTATGAAAAGGCAATATCTTGAGTGAACCTCAGCCTATGATTTAACAATGTGAGAAAGGAAAAGCTAATACCAAATCACGGGAATACCACAAGACCGACATGCACATTGAATAAAAATCACATCTTTCGAACTACTGAAGTGTCTTAATAAAAGACAAGGTACACATCTAAAAAAACAGTGCTTTTTTCAACAAAGTATGACTGAAGGGCAGGGCATGGAAATCAGCATTACAGGGAATTCATAAGTAAGACAAGTCGGCCTCACACCAAAATACCTAAAACCACATCTCCACAGTGAATATTTTGTTTTCTGGTAATTGTAGTCAGGCAGCTTCAAATACGCTTTGAAATCTGATCAACGCCAGGACCTGCAACACTCACTCCCTCTGATGTACAGGCTGGAGAACTCATGTTGAGCTTTTAATAAACCACAGTTTTCCTCCCACCTTACATCTCATTCCTACACCTTCACTAATTATAATTCAATTTCTCATGCATTTGTGCTTTAATGAGTGTTTCTGCGCTCCAGTGTCTGAGACTGGTAGTTACCTGCCTGGGTTGGAGGCTCTTGCAGGTAAATGTCAAAGGTAAACGCCACTGTATGAAACAACCACTTGAGTGGAGCTTGTGGCCCCCATGCTTCAGCCATGCATGCAATCTATTAAAGCAGACCCACAATGTACTGTAGCGTCGTCCGTCTGCTATGGGCAATGCCTGTGACCAATTTTCCAAACAGAATTTACACCAGAGTCTGGGATGAGGAAATACCAACATAATAGCATATGAATTTCCAAATCATTACACAAAGCCTCATCAGGCATTTCTGAATCATGGGAGTCCCTGACTGGTTAGAGATGAACTGTTTTACCCTCTTCTTACCATTGTATTGGAAAAGTTCAGAAGGATCTTGAGCACCACAGATGTACAGTCATATCACACTGACTTTGTTAATATGCTGTGTCTCCGTAAATGCAGTATTACAAACATTTACAACAGATATGAAAATATGTTTTAACTGTGCTAAATATGCTGTCTGAGAGTGGCTGGCTGAAAATGAACACACATTGGTTTTCACACTTTTTCAAAGTTCAATCTGTACTATTTCTGCTTCCAGGAAATAGCCTCATCCTCACATACTGATAACACCTATCACCTCATCCCACCTACTTAGCTTTCATGTAGTATCACTAGATTAACTGCCAGCCAGATTGTTGTCAGCATGTTCAACATTAAAGACCAATACAGATGCACTGCGGTACGGGGTGCTGATTTCAGCTGCCAACAGTTTTGCTCCTAGAAAAAGTTTAACAATCAACAGTAATTAAAGCAAGAAAAGTGAAACATTCCATTGTCAGCATATGGATAATTAAATGTGTAGTGAGTTGCCTGATGTTAGCCACTGCTTATGTTACCAATACATAACCGGTTGGTCTACAGTTGTTGTTCTGAGACATTATTAACATTGCTGAAATGAAAACTAAAAAAAAATGCAGCTCACTCATCTTCAAGAAGTTTTGTTATCAAAACTATTGAACTGCATTTGCCTCACATTTCCAACACAGTTATCCACACTTGGTTAATATTAGAGGCCAGGCAGGGAGCAGCAGAGACATACGGCGAGGTTAAATCCTTGCACTCCTGCTTCTGGATTCATCATGCTAACTGGTGCATGACTCAGTCCTAAACACAACAGCTGGTGGTCTGAAAAGCCCGAGGTAGAGCCCCAGGGTGTGAGATGACCAGCCCACTCATTTACCAGCAGCTTACACAGGGGACAGGAAACGGCAGGGTTCTGGGAGCAGGAGATGAGGCTGGCTTCTTTTCAGATTCAAGCACCCTCCAGGAGCCAAAGAACAAGGACGGTGCCAAGAAGTATTACAATGACAGATGTTTCATTGGACACATGCAGAAATTCAAGTGTCTAAAAAGATGTAAACACTGGACATCGGCTTGTTAACCCATATATCCTAATAAGTCTTTCCAAAACTGCTTGCTGCTCCTTTTCCGATGGACCTCGACTCAGTGAACATGAAAGATATTCTTTCTCAAGCCTCATCAACATTCTCTGAGCAACAACACTTCAAACTGCTTCTCTCCTGACATTAAGGTTATACGAGCTTGTCACATTTGTCCTGATGTGAAGACTCCCCGGAGATGCACTATGTGGCCCCGTTCGAGTCAGTGGTGTGAGCCTAGTGAGCCTGGATATCTTTTTACTGCAAAACCACTCCACTCTCTCACCAGCCACAATGATAGGTGATTTAAATGAACTGTTGGTTCACCCCCGCTGTACTTCTTTAGTTCCGGATGACTTCTGATGTCGTTTCATGGCACTCTGCAAGTCATATATCCAACATGCTTCATTAGAAGCCGGTATCAAAAGGATGTCATGTGCGACACGGTCACACACATGCAAAATACATCCAGTTCTGCACGGCTATTAAAAGTCACTGTGATACACTTACTTTAAAATAAGATGAACTTTTAGCACTCGCTAAATCATTTTTAATAGTTTTTAATGTTCCATTTGAAAAATCTGTTATGCCCTTTCCAGAAATCCTTCCCCCACAACATCCATTAACATCGGTGTAATTTTTGGCTCTCAAAGATCACTGAGTGAGGGAAACACTGCGAAACTGGAGTAAAAAAGGAAATGAGGCGACATGGGGTGACGGGACATTGGGGCAGACCTCTGACACAAGCAGGGATGTACTTATATCCCCCAAAGCATTTCCCAGGAAAAATCTATTATTTAATGTGATAATTAAAGCCCAAGAACGTGACCCCCCAGGGTTAAGATCAGCCCTCTACCTTTCTGCATTAACATAAAAATAATAACGACCTCCAATTAGTCCCTCCACCTCAAAGCTGTAAACGAGATCACACTAAACTGGGTCACGAACTTGTGTAATCAGTATAAATTTCCTCATTTATAACTGGAACAACACACTTCCTCTGCATGGCTCGTCCTCAGAAACAGCTACGGCTCTTTGACAATACAATTCACAACAAATCTGTGAGAGTCCTGCTGTGGTTTCCTATTCTCCTGCTACTTGGCGAGCACTCATCATCTCTGAGAACCATTCATGCAGCTGGAAATCTCTTGTTAACCCGACTGCAGAGCTGCAGACGTGAAATGACTGCACTTGGAAGTTCACCGCGTGCCACAGTAGGTAAATGTTGAAATATGCTGCCAGGGTGGAACGTTTTTCCCGCTGTCCTATTTCCAAATGTTACAGTGAACGTGCGGCTTACAGCTCATTTATTAGAGCTGAGACGCAGCAGCAACACACAACCTTAGCTCACTGTCGGCACAAAGCTTTTCTTCATCACCGCAGCCTCCTGAACTGAGTCTCACAAAGAACAGAACAAAACCAAAAAAGTGGAGCCGGCCCTGTACAATCACACTGTATTCCAATTAAAATCAAAATGGTTATGGCTGGAAACTGTGCACTAGTTAAGCTTCATTAATGCAAGCTTTAGACCAGGCATGTCAAACTGATTCCACGAAGGGCCGGTGTGGCTGCAGGTTTTTGTTCCAACCAGTCAAGAGCACACAGTTTGACCAATCAGTTGTCTGAAGACTAAGATCAGTTGATTAACTGAGTCAGGTCTGGTGTGCTTCTGCTTGGTTGGAACAAAAACCTGCAGCCACACCAGCCCTTTGTGGAATCGGTTTGACATCCCTGCTCTAAGTGTAGCAGAAAGGGTGGTCCTCACTCCATCTCCACATTGGGCCTGGATCTGCTCCCGGTCCCGGTCCCGATCCCGATCCCGGTCTCGGTCCCGGTTCCGGTTCCGGTTCGGGTTCCGGTTCGGGTCCCGGTTCGGGTCCCGGTTCGGGTTCGGGTTCCGGTCCCGGTTCGGGTTCCGGTCCCGGTCCCGATCCCGGTCCCGGTCCCGGAACCGGAACCGGAACCGGAACCCGAACCCGAACCCGAACCGGGACCGGAACCCGAACCGAAACCGGGACCGGGACCGGCATCGGGATCAGGATCGGGACCGGGACCGGGACGGGACGGGATCGGGATCGGGATCAGGGCCGGGACCGGGATCGGGACCGGGAGCAGGTCCGGGCCCAATGTGGAGATGGAGTGAGGACCACCCTTTCTGCTACACTTAGAGCAGGGATGTCAAACCGATTCCACAAAGGGCTGGTGTGGCTGCAGGGT
>OMNW01035602.1:109234-119859 GCA_900303245.1 Selene dorsalis
CTGCTCCCGGCTTCAGCAGAAATCCGTAGGAAGAGCACAGTTTGTTACCTGGTGCTGTCGGTGCCAACAACTTCTCCAGCAGCATGCACACACATACACACACACACACACACACCAGCTCTCGGTGTTTGTGTCTGTGCGGACGGAGAAATGCAACGGAGACGCACGCTGCACGGCGAGCAGAGCAGAACGCACAAGGGCAGGGCAAAACATGGAGTGGAGTGGCTGCGACTTCAGCAGCTCGCATCCAGTGGGCGCGCGCTGTCCTCCGCCTCTATGCATCCTTGGGTAATGCGCACCAGAGGCACATTAGAGCGCAGACACGTGTTGGCGGCGCGGGGACCCGGAGGTCGCGTCGGCGGGTGTGGAGCAAACACATCAGGTTATTTATTGTTCTTTTTTTTTTTTTCATGCTGGATTTTTTTTTTATTATCACAAAAACTCTCAGAACAACTGCTGACAGTTCAGCATCTTCTGATGATGAATAACCTGTGGAGGTAATATGATAATGGCTGTGAAACGAGCCCGGCCACGACACACAATAGGCCTTACATGTAGGTATTTTGCAGCTGTCAACGTTTTCACTCAGGGGCTTTTTTGGCACCGATTATATAAAGGTGAAAGTCACAGCACTCCACTCCCATGTGCTCTGTCACATGTTTATTTTCATCTGTTTGTCATCACAGTGGATCTTATATCTCTGAGTCAGATGTTACCTCATTTAACTTCACCAGGCAGGCAACAACAGTGTGGCAGCACAGAGCTGATTTATCACCCCACAATAAATGTATTTCTGTTAACTCTTGAAGAAAGTCTGTTTGAAGAGGCAGGAAAAACTTTTCTTGTTATAATGAAGAAAATCTAACATGAAAACTATCTCGTTATAATGTGAAAGATTTTCTCCTGAGAGTATAGAAGAAGAATACGTCTCATAATATCCGGTACGAACAGTGGAGCAGCTGACTTGTTAAAATCAACTTTTAAAAAAGACACTGTAAAAGTGCAATTAGCCACAGTTCAGGGCTGTGAAGTCTAAAGAGCAACTGTTGTCTCTGCCTGTTAGAAATGGAGATGGGCGAGCATGAAAATTGAACGGAAATGATCGTTATTGATCAGCTCCTTTTCAGCTAATCCATTATGGATATTGCTTTTGCAAAGTAAAAAGAGATTCTCATCAGGCCAGTTTGTTGGTCCTTTATAAATGATGCTGTCTGTTCTTTGTAGATTGTAGATGTTTAATTGTCCAAGAAAGATCTACACAGAAATAAAGTTCCTATCTTATCTGAATTATTTTCACACTCAGACAGAACAGATGAAAAGAGATAAAGAAGGTGTACGCAACAAACAAACAATCAATCAAACATGTTGGAATTGCACTTCGCTCTAACATCAAGGTTAGTGTATGTTTCCATTCAAGGAGACATATTCTGCCTCTTTTCCACAAAGTAAAACAGTTCCCAGGTGTCTTAAAGACGTGTCTGTGACATGCTTCGCTCAAAATACCCCAAGGATCAAACATCATCAGAGTAAAGTGCATCAAGTTATGCCGCAAATGACATGAACGCACACGTTCCTAGCACAGGGAGGGGGACACGGCCAAGTGAGCAGACATGGCTGTTATTATAACTCTTCCAAGACCACATATCTGGAATATTATTTCCTCACAACTCTCCATTATCTTCCATCTTTTGCCACCTTCTTTTCCTTTCACCGCCGGCTTTCCCATGACACCATGACATCATCGCACATACCATCTTTTTTCTCCTGCAGATTGGCAGCTGACTCGAGAAGTAGCGCGTAACTACAGTGGATCAAAACGCGTACAAATGCACATTTCCTTTTGCCGCATTCATAGAAATTCGCTGAGGATTTGCGATACAAATCGGATGAAAAAATGACTGCTGTGAAAATGAAACCACAGAGGGCTTTGTGTCAATTTTTCAACCTTGGTCAGTTTAACACAAACACATATTCAAAGGGGATTTCATGCATAAGAATTTCTCATATTACTCTTTCAAATGTCACTCAGTCACTAATATTGAGTATGGCCACCTCTGACACGGATCAATGCATTACGACGTCGTGGCATGCCGTCCACAAGCATGAACTAGTTTCACCTGAGTGTATAAATAGGAATAAAAGAAGGAATGTGTCTGAAAACCCTGTTCATATCTGGTCACATCCTGTGGACACATGAACACGCAGCGTGTTAATGTAAATAAACAAAGCAGTTTATATAATGAATAATTCAAATGATATGGCTTCAGTTGCACATGATCCCTGAATCCCCTGTGCTCAATAAAATAATTTACAAAAATAAATCACACAATCAGCTCAGGTCAGTCTATCAATATCTGAACAACCAACCCCCTTCACCCATGAATTAAACAGCTTCATTGGATTAATGGAGCTACCTGAGGAAAGGTAAGGTCACGCTGGTCTCCAGTGCGATGAAACCGCACCGCACGCACCCAAATAACCCTGTGATGTCATGGCTCTGGATGTGGGTAATGAATTGATATTGATCCGGTGAATGACAAACTGTAAACAGTTGTGATGCTTCGTTTGGTCGTGTGATGCCAGATTGTTGGAATAATGAGCTCTCCATTTTCCGGTCTAGTGAATCATCGTTTTCCACTGAACAGGTAAACTCTCAGGGTAAAGGTGAAGTGAGGGGGCCAGGAGACCTTAATTCAAGTGTGAATGGGACAGTTGTTAAAACATACACGCGGACACAAAAGACGGGCCTGATGCTCTGTTGGAAAATAATTTCAATGACAAAACATTTTTTCAAATCAGATCACACCTTTCTGTTAATATCATGAGCACATGTTTTGATTCACATGCACTATTGTAGTGTTGATGTTGGTCCAGTCAGTGATGCAGTGTTACAAATAAAACTAGAGCTATAAAACTGTATTCTATCAAAGTGTGATGGTGTAGTGGTTAAATCAACAGATATGCAGGGGTCACATGACCTCTGAAACAATCAACATGTGTGGGCTTAAATCAGCTGAAGGACATTTAGTCCAGCATGTCAGATCTTCTCAGTGCCGCTAAAGAAGACACGCATCGTCATTTATGTGATCCAAGTGAAAAGGAAAATGAATTTAATTTTGCCTCATAGTATTCTTTTTATACAAGGTCTTTGCTTAATAAGATTAAAAGGGAAATTACTATTTTTTTGTCTAGTGAAGATTGTGGAGTGCACTGGTGATTGAAAATGAAACATCATGGTGATAATTTAGAGATGGCTCATGAGTGTAGTTTCCTCTGTTCAACCACTAAATGTGACAAAATTAATTTCTCTATTTTCTCAGCTTCAGAAATGAATGTCTGTATTGTTTGACTTTGTTCTGTGTTAAATATCTTTCATGTAACTAACAATTCAATTCAATACAAAAGAACGGGTTATAAATAAAGATTAGAGTTTAAATAAGCTGGTAACACAGTGCATGTCATGTTGGGTCAATATAGAAATTCAGGTGAAAGAAAAGGTTATTTAAGAAAAGTTGTCCACGTTCAGTGATCACTGAATAACTGATACTGATGTTTCTCAGGGTTGCAATCATAAGTTAGTTTTTAAATAAATTCCTGTTTGTAGGCAGGAGTTGATTCATGACGAACATGAGACATGATGATTTCCTCAGAAAGAACCTGAAAATATGTATTTCATATCTGTGTGTTTAGATTATTCAGAGTATACCCAAGAGTAGCGTGATTGAAACTCTGGTCGATGTCTAACTCTACCTTCAGATCTGAAGGAGACGGAGGTTTAGTTTTCTCATCTACTTGTAATCAACATGACACCAAAACCAGGTATAATGACAACATCTGTTTCTATTTTTTAAGTGATTAGCCCAAATTAGCCCACACTGATTTCCTTTCATGCCATCCGAAGTGTCTCATCTCTGGTTTTGGACTCTATTCAATTATCTATTCCAGTTAGGCAGGCAACACCAGTCAGGCATGGAAGTCCAAGATAAAATGTGTTTTCCCCATTCACCACTGGTTTCATCTGCACAGCACTGTAATAGCCCTACTCAGCTAATAAGCCCTTGCTAATGAGGCCCGGGGATGATGAGAAGGTGATCCTGGTAATGGATCGATAGCTCACCACGAGGACTCAGCACAGGGTTCATCGTGACTCACACACTCGGTGCACCACAGAGAAAATTAAGCTTTCGTCTGCCAGGTCGGCTGCTCTCCAAACAGTGTTATCAGAAATTTGACTTCACCATTTCAAAGGATAGTACGGATGTTTTATTTCAATTTTGGATGCATATCATGAGACAGACAGACAGACACATAGATAGACAGACAGATTGACCTAAACATAGATTAACCAATCAATCAGAGTCAATAGATAAAGGGATCTATATGCAAGCTAGCAAGAAGACAAACAGCTGCCTGACGCCATCACCTAATGTGTTTGGATGGATGGATGGATGAATGGATGGATGCATATTAACATCTCACCAATGGATCCCTATGGATTTCAGTTAAAGGCCAGAGACTAAAGATGGTAGAATCAAGGAAAACACACAACAGTCGTCACCGTGGCTTGTCCTTATTTAACTGTTGACTTGTATGTAAAACACCCAGGTTGCATTCGCATTAAAAATCACAACTCATTAAGGAAACAAGAGACACGCATTTTTACGCAAGTGTTTTCCAAAGTGCTGCTTATGATTAAGTTTTACTTTGCAGTTTTAAATCAGCGCACGTTGTAAACAGTGTGGCATGCGATGTCATAGCTCGTGTGTGAGATGCACTGTGAGCAGATGAAGAATAAGGTCACTTTGTGCACATTAGCACAGCAAGCAAAGTGGGATGAATAATTAATCATATATTTATTATTCATGGATGTTTAAGACAATATGTGCAATTACTGTAAAGAGGTAAAAAACTCTTTTCACAGATGGAAGACCTGAGATTTCTCTTGAGCTGTACTGAAAACACAAATATGCAAACAAAGGCGGGAGGAGCTCATAACAAACATTAGGCCAAAAAAAAAACTTTTCCGTCAAATATGATGGAAAGATACGGTAACTGTGACTCTGTGCCACTTCAACCAGACGATGAACATTGTTCAGTGCCACTTATCATCTATCCATCTGTGGGTGAGTGTACATTTTTGCATGTTTCCAGCTAAAGAAACCCTTCAGTGTTACAACCATGGAAAATCATGTGTGGGAAATCTTGTGTGTTTGGACGAAATTGACCATACATGTGTTTTATTCCATTTATCCAAGAGCACGTCATGGTAACAGCAGACAGAACAGAGTGGCCCTGCCATGCCCTCCAGCTTCTCCTTTGGTGATATCACCATTCCCAGACCCTGTAATCCCAGATATAATATACCTCCGGTGTGTCCCAGGGCCACCATCCTGTCAAATACGCCTGGAATATCTCCACATGGAAGAGACACTGAGACATCCTAATCACATGCCCAAATCATCCTGACAGACTCTTTTGAAATTGATGGAGCAGCAATTCAAGCTCCTCGTCCTTCCTCTGCAGCCGAACCAAACCACCCTGCTCAAATAATCGTATCTTTTTACCCCAAGTTGCAAAGCCACACTACAGATAACTATGAAAAAGAAAAGACAAAAGTGCCAATATCCATTGTAAACCTTTATCACATCTGTTGAATAGCTCTAATTTTTCAAATAGTTGCTGGATGGGTCGATTCAAACCAATTTTTATTTAATTTCCCTGCATACTTATATCGTCTATCATATTGTGCACAAAAAAATCTGATAGAAAGTTTGTAGAAGTTTGATTGAACAGTGCCAGTGTTTTGTTTGTGAGACAGATTGTGCATCAAATTTCTGATTAACTGTACGACGCTGGTGAAACATCAACTGTCAACATACATCGGTACATGCTACTCTCATGATTTGAAATGCTGTAATGTGTTGGCCATATCCAGGGAGTTAATGTGGTATATCTGTAGCCATAGGGTTGGAGGGATTCTTTTCCCCAGCGAAAATTTCATTTACATTATTGCATCATCCGATGTGTTTTACATCATTTTATATTCTTTTCCAGTTGGTTTGTGGATGTAAATTTTTTTTTTGTGCAGAATATTACATTTACATGTTCCATCTAACCAAGGAAGATGAATTCCTAAGTATTTTACAGCAGTTGCTGTACTGAAGCAGTGCAGGTTGAAGAATGAAAAGCAATCTAAAGAGAATCAAATTTATTCCAAGAGGTCTGCACCCGCTAATGATTTCAGATGTGAAGACACACAATCGATAAACTGCATGCTGGCTCAAATGCTAAATCACAGTATGCCCAAGTCCTTAATCATTTTCACATATCATGGAAAAGGTCATGTCAGAGCCACATCAATCTATTGTTGACAGGCATTATTTAGATTAAACAAGCAGACCTGTATCACCTATTATATCCAACAAATGAGTAAGGTTTCAGATTAGACCTTGTTGTGAACACCAGGCTCATAAACATCAGCACAGTCTGTCATGTCAGAAACTAATACGCATATTCTCCAATACAAACACTTTTTTTTTCCCCCTGCATAAACGTTGTATTTCCATTTGTTTTCAAACCAAATGTGCCAGGTTAACATGGCATGATGTAAGTGCAAGTTTGTTTCGTCTGACTCTTAACAGAACGTTTTTCTCTGATATCCAATTAAGCCTCGGTAATTTATTCAAATTATTGCAGTGTGAGCCATTTTTATGAATCATACATAATTCAAAATAGTTTCAGGTGGTTGTTTTCCTGGGATGAAAACAGTTTTGAGCTAATTAATGATATCCTACGGCTTAGTAATTAGAGATCTGAATCTTATTGTAAATAGGGTCTGACGACTTACAGGGAGAGTGGCTAAGCATGAAAAGTAATCATCACAGCATCAAGATTAGTTAACACACGAGCCAATGATCTGCTGTCCAGCGTGTCAGATATTACACAGGACTTGTTGATGGCAAGTGAAGTTTTGCATTGAACTGTATCATGCTCATTTTTCTATCATGGTTGGAGGCTCACGCACAGCCTGGTTTTGCAGTCAAGATGTTTTCGACTAAATTTCACTGGAGCTTGCTCAGGAATTTGCTTCCTCTGTAGCAGTGAAGCGTGAAACTTTCGTACCTAATTCTGTCGGAAAAAGGTCTAAATCATGTGGCGATCAGCTGATCAGTGAAAGTGCACAGACATACAGACACAAGGCCACATGAATAAAAACCATTGAGACAAGATTAAAAAAGCATGGAGCAGCTATGAACATACCATTCCAATAAGAGAAAAACACATAAATAAATAAAGCCAACAATTCAAACATCTTATATCTTGACCAATACGGTATTTTGTGCTTGTATTTTGAGTGCATTTTTTCCCTGCACACATACTCTCAGTCCGTATTGATAAATAAGATATGTCCCTTTAGTAACCAGCAAATCCATTACTCATAACTGTTCCTACTATTATTCGCAGAAAACACCGGTTACAAAATAAGAGCATGGTTATAAGACGAGGAGAGGGGATAAATGAAAGATGCTATCTCGCTCTCTCTAATTGACCAGTATTGGGGGGCTAAGGTATCTTGGCCCTTGCTACATAATAGAGGCCTCTTGTTACTACTTTCCCATATTTCTTTAAGAATGATGCTCAAAAACAACACATCGGCCCATCGGCCTACCCATAAATACAGATGTTTTCTCCACTCTGCACGGATGAGAGTCTGTGTGTCTGATTAAATTCAGTCTCATTTTGTGGCTCCGTCCTAATCATAACTCAGTAGGCAAGAGTCCAGAGTATGTTTCAAGTGATGGCCCCCCCACCGACTGTAGCAGTTGCCTTGCAAAGTATAAATAGTTGAAAATAAGCTGACTGATCCCTCAGGTTGTGTTCATCACGTGTGCTGGCAGGTAGCGTTAGCAAGCACCAACAACGACGTGTCCACAAACAAGATTGATTTATTTTCTGGCAGTGAACGCGACACATGGGCCAGGTGATAGATGTGCTATATTCAGAGTTTAACACAACATTTAGGGCTGGTGACCAGGACGGTTAAGTGTCCTACGTGGCTGTCGAAGGTCTGTCAGCAGAGATGTAATGGGATCATTAATGTCAGACCCCAAAGTCAATTATCTGTAATATATTATTAACGAGGTTAGTGTACAGTGGAGCCATAGGTCATCCGTGCAGGCAGCTTGTTTTGACCTATGACCCATGGTTACGGTTTGTTGTTAGAGAGCCTCTAGTGGTTGTTGTAATTATGATGGGGTTGAAGGAGGAAGTCTGGTGATCTGTATTATGTGTAATATCTGAGGGTAGACCTACATGATAATTATATCTAGGCTTGTTCCAAATCAGTTTTATAGTGCTTCAACTTCAAAACAATACAACATGATTGTCATTCATTTAACATATGTTTACTCTAATAATTGTTTGCATCCCCTGTAGGGTTCGAACAGAGCCTGAGGATTGTTAGATATTAAACACTGACAATTCAAAAATGCAACTGAATAAAACACTGATAAACTGACTTTTATCTGTAAAAGTCTGGCAAGTCATGAAATATGTGACACACAGGACTAGGACTATTCTCACATCAGTAACATAAAACCTATATTCGCCCCTCAAGCACCTCAGTACAATGCTACTGCAGTAATGGAATTACCATGGTAACCACTGAGCAGATGACAACATACCATCAGTCATGAGCCAGTACCTCATTATCTGACATATATGTTTGTTCAAATGTTAACAGTAAATGTTGTACATGGGACAACTGCTGCCTGTACAGGGCAAACGTATGCATTCATGTGAACTGGGTTGTTATAGTGTGTCTCTGCTGGATGTGGCTTTACACCTGATCACAGTCTTTATAGTGGGAAGTCTGTATGAGATACACCAGATACATTTGTAGGATAGGTTTGGATGTTTTGTAAGTCTGTTGTAATACAGCACTCACATGGCAGATCCACGACGACAGAGCTGTTGGCTGCTGTGGTCATCCCTCCTGTCTGTGGTGGCTCTGAAGCTTTACCTCTGTAGAGGGACTACAATGTAAGAAATAGGAAAAGAGGGGAGGGGGGGCAGAGGGGTCACATCCAGAGTCCTTGCACACAGACATGCACTAAGTAGTGCAACTGAGGCTTATGTGAGTCTCCAGCAGTCTAAGTTAACAAATTGAAGTGTGTTATCTTTATCCTGGCAGATGTGTGTATAGGTTTTTTTTTCTTTTTTGCAGGAACACGCCTACATGCAGCTTCCAGAGAGTATCACTCCAACACGGCTTAGCAAGGAAACACTGTCCAGAGAAATGTAAAAGGAGAATTTCCAACAGTGCAGTTGCTCCCTAAACACCACAGAAAAGCCTCAAACTGAAGAGTGAGACTGCTGCAGCCTGGCTTGGTGGACAAACACAGGACTGCTGCGAAGAGTGAAGCAGGTGCTTCAGAGAAACCACAGTGCCATCGTAGGTGTACTGAGTAATAAGGATAGCCAAATAATTAATCACTCTGTATTGTTCTGCTCCAGAGTGGTGGGCAGAAGGTGGGCAGTGGTTTTGCCCTTGCAGCACTTGTTACCACAAGGATTCAAGTGGATGCAGAATCCATCTGAACGAGGACCTTCATCCAAATCTGAACCAGGCTCCATATTGGGCAATGGTGTTGATGCTTCTGGTAGCAACACCACGACAGTATAATTATTTTTGCCACAATGCCACAAACGTACGTTCATTCATTTTCCTGGATTGCTACTTTGCTAACCAGCTAATTTGAGGGAAGCTTTGGTGACGCGACTACACCATATGCACACCTGTTCACAAACCAATCAATGTCAAGTGTAGGGAGACACAGCATACATAGGTGTGTCATAAAAAGTTCTTTGGTGCGCTAACATTAATGCAGCATGAAACCAGAACCAACCAGAACAAATGTAGACAACGTAGCAAAAACACAAACCTTGGTTCAGACTTTCAGGTGTGAAAATGCCCTAAACCTTACAGGACCTTCTGATGTTCAGTGGACACAAAGTAGTGAGCCACTTTTGCAGGCTAGTGCGGTCAGGCCAGAGGAATGACAGCTACATGTCAGATGTGGAACAAAAGTAAAGGTGAGAACCAGAAGTGCTATTTTATGGCAAGTCCCATGAGAAGATTTCTGCACAGACAACTGCCTTGCTCCTGCAACACATTACACAAGTGTTACAGAGGCCTGTGACTTCACGATAGGTGCTGTTGTAACGATGGCAGCTCATTAAGGTGAGTGACAATCATTGGCGTAGATGAATTTAAGCAAGTGAGGTGGAGACGTGCTGGACTAACACCACATTTCCTGCCTGAAGGTAATAAAAAATAGCCTTATGTAGATATCAATGTGGGATGGCAAAGTGGATTTATCTTGATCCAGAGGTTTAGCTTCGTAATTAAAAAGAAAAATAACAATAATAACAACAAGAAAAAAGCTTTCTCGTTTTCACAGAATCAGTCAAGTTCAAGATTAGATACACACACACACACACACCTGTATGGGCATCATAGTGAGCTCCAGGTAAGTGTGGAGATGGAGTGAGGACCACCCTTTCTGCTGCACTTAGAGAGAAGTACTTGTAACTTTCCCCACTAGATGACCTGATGATTCAAT
>OMNW01035602.1:120640-133673 GCA_900303245.1 Selene dorsalis
ACTATTTGACTTATGTCACTTTTCAAGTCTTTGAAAGGAATTAACCAGAGTTCAAAGCCATGTAAAGTCAAATACAGCAGATGTTGTCGGAAGCATCTGAACATATCAGTTCCCGGTCCCTGTTCTGGTCCCTGTCTGGATCGCTGATCTGGTCCCGGTTCCAATCTCGGTCCGGATCCCGGTCCCGGTCCCGATCGCGGTCCCGGTTCCGGTTCGGGTTCCGGTCCCGGTTCCGATCTCGGTCCCGGTTCCGATCTCGGTCCCGGTTCTGGTTCCGGTCCCGGTTCCGGTTCTGGTCCCGGTTCGGGTTCAAGTTCGGGTTCCGGTACCAGGACCAAAACCAAGACCAACAGAACCGGAACCGGTACCAGAGCCACAGTGGCACCCGGACGTTACAGGAACCGGGACCCGAACCGGGACCCGAACCGGAACCGGGATCGGGACCGGGACCGGGATCGGAACCGGGATCGGGATCGGAACCGGGACCGGGATTGGGATCGGAACCGGGATCGGGATCGGAATCGGGACCGGGACCAGATCCGGGCACCATTCCCTCCCGCCTCTTAGGCCCTGAACCCTGACTGACTTAATCTTAGTTTGGTGAGATATACAATAATGAGTCCAGTTTACAACATTTGTTATGGTTATGTGACTAAGTTTCTAGCACAGGGAGTAAGAAGCTGAGACCAAATGGTCTCTGGCCGTCCAAAGTTACTACAGCTGACTATATACTGGTGAAGCTGACTCTGACTCTCACACAGAATAAGTTTTTCCACACATTTTCCCATATTGGCATCTTTCTGACGACCACTCTGAAACTTGGAGAAAAGCATAAAAACAGTCTCTAGAAGCCATTACAAAGAAAATATGGAGAGGACCGGCCTACATGTTCTCACTTTACAAAATGGTCCTCACTCCAAAGGTTTAAAATTCACACTTGTCCTCACAATGATAGGAGTACACACACACACAATTTAGATTTTCAACATCTAAATCAGTAAGATCATTTTTTACCCATGTAAATTCTACGTGAAGGTGAATGCAATAATTTTATCATGTTACCTGTCGATGCTGAGGTCGAGCTTGCACTGCTCTTTCAGCTGAGGGAGCAGCTCCTCTTTTGACTGTCTGACAGTCATGCCCTTCGCAAACACCGTGTCCACGAGGAACTTGCAGGGCTGAAAAAACAAAGACAACATCACGACATGATAATTACCATAATTATCATATCAAGTCATGACATTTTATACACGAGTCCGTGTAACACTGTAACATAATTTACTCAGTTCTTACCTCTGGTTCATTTACTAGCAGCTGATACACTTTTACTCTGTATTCACCCTTCTTCAGTGCTCTTCCTAGTCGGATGGTTATCTATGGAAATTAAGAGGTAAAAGTTTTAGTTCAGGTGTAAGCTCCCTTTTTGTTTATCATATAATGAAATGCTAAATATTTATTCCGACCTTGTTATCGTCAGAGAACGATGAGAGTGTTTCGTTAAGCCGTACGCTCTCAAACTCCTGGTTGTTGGCGTAAACGCGAAACACCTTGAACTGGGTCGAGGTCACTCCTACATAGGGCTCCAGGTTCTGTTTAAATGCTGCTAATGTTATTCTCTTATCCACATGCACTACTAAACCTGCAGTAGACCACAAGAAACAACAATTATAAATCAACATTTTGTGAACAAAATTAAGAAAAACATCTGATGGATGCTGCTCACTCCCTCCTCTTCTCTCTGATAATTTAGTAAAGAGTGCTCTACAGTCAATTAAACACTACATCATAAATAGGAGTAATACATTTTTGTGTATCCCACGAGGAGTCGTCCTGAGAACAGGGCTCTGCTCTGAAGTACAGGTACTGAGCCTCGGCCTTGCTCTTCCCATTGTCGTCGTACTCGCTGTCTGTCCCAGAGTCCTCTTCTGCAGTGTCCCACGTCTCTTTTTTACCCTCGTGGGCTTTGGAGCGTCGGCTACTTGTGATGCTGTGCGAGTCCAGGCCGTTGGCCAGCTGTATTGGCCCGCTGTCTGCATTACACAGTGTGTCACTACTGTGGCTGGAGCTGAGAATGTCGCTGTCCACTGAGCTGGTGCTGCGGTCATTGTTCACCTCAGAGTCCGAGCGCTCCTCGCAGGCGAAGTGGTTCTCGGGGTCGGATGAGGCCCCACCACTGCTGCCAGCTGTGGTCCTGATCCGGTTCTCTAACTCTCTGTTGTCTGCGGCGACGCAGAGTGAAGAGTTTGAGTCGGCCTCTTGGGTCGGGGACTCGATATGTTCAAAGTCACTGGCGTCAGAGCTTTTCTGGCTGTCGCTGGTGCTGGAGCCCTGCTGCTGCTGCTGCTGCTGCTGCTGCTGCAGAGACAGATTCTTTAATTTTTCTGTGCTTTCCTCAAGTATAGCTTCTACGGATTTCCTGTTACCCTTCGACCCGTCGAAGGGCACGTCAGTGTCACCTCCCACTTTTTGGCAAAGAGTTCTGTTGGCCAAGGTACCAGGAGACTGTTCAGGCAGTAAGACCAAGAGTCGGATCGTATTCCCGTGACGATCCAACAGTTTCCACAAGACTGAGTCAGTGAAAGCAACCTGATGATCAGTCGAGTCAGAGCTTTCTACAAACACCTGATAAAGGACACAAGATGAAACAGATTAAAAATAAAGCATTAATAGTAACAAAACTGGCACAACACGAAACTCACTGAATCACAAAAGAAAATGAGTACATCTCTTTGTAGCCTATGAATGTGAATTTCCTTATTTAACTGCTCTGGAGTCGCCCTTTCTGCTGCCTTGACTTAATTATGCGAGACCCTCCACCCCCCTGCCCCGCCCTTCGGAAGGGTCATATAATGTTTTGCCTGTAATTGTCTCCAAGACTGAAGGTGGAAGTAGCAGGTGATGTTATATTATGTGTGAGGTAACCGTTATATTATACTAGGTGAATTGTTTAATTATCACTCAATTGCCTTGTCATGTATATGATGAAAACCTTTAATAAATAAACCATGAACAAAAAAAAGAAGAAAAAGAAAATGAATAGACCTTGTTACTCCTGAAGAATCCCTCAGCTTTCAGTGTCTTGTTTGGGACGTAGAGGAGCCGAAGGTCATTGTAGCAGCGCTCCAGCACCACACGCATGGTCTCTGCAGATAACCCTGTAGCCTGGGAAGGAACACATACATCAGCCCGCAAGGTCTTATCTCACGTTATTTATTTTACAAAGTTCTCTGTGTTTATGTTTAAAGTTCGGAAGAAAAGGAAAACAGCGGGATAGAAGAGAGATATAGACAGTGAAGAAACTGAGTAGAGCAGGAAACCTGTGCAATAAGCTGTTTGAATTCAGTGATCGTCTGGTTCAAGTACGCCCGGACGCTGATTGGAGAAGCGATGGTCTCACTTTTCAGATCCACAACATGAACCTTCACCATCACCTCTGTTGAAAATCAGAAACACACCCACACAGGCATAAAGGATTATTTTAACAGATATATCCATCAGACTGGCAGTGTACATCATTCTTGTGATTTTTTTTTTTAATGTTCACCTTTTACAGCACTAAGTACAACACTCAGTCTTTTTCAGACAATCCTACCTAAGAAGTATCACTCAGTAGTATCAGATGACAACTGACCTCCAGGTTTGTAAGGCTGGAACACTTGCTCTGGTCGGCGCGTCTCCAGCAGCAAGTCGAACATGTACGAGGACTTGACTCCTCCCAGCAGGAGACCCATCTGTGTGTCCTCCTCACCTTCATAGGAGCGCTCCAGGTACTCGTGGAACTCATCATACTTGACCAAGCGACAACAGTCGAGAGGAACGACACCCTCCAGCTCCATCAGCTGAGGTACAGAACACACAAATTACCAAAACAGTGATGCCAGTACCGAAATGCACTTTCCAAAAATAGACTAAGCCCATAACTGGAAATATAGTAGGAGTATTAAGCCTAATAGTGTACACTGAAAACTGAACTCCAAGCAAAAACCTTCCTCTATAAGTCCCCTTAATAAAGACTTTAAGGTCTTTTCAGCACTGAATAATTAATTAATATTTGCAGCCAAAAGACCTGACGATTGATGTGATTGTGACTGACTTGATTATATGTTGTTGGAAAACCAGGTGGACAGGAAAAGCAGGAAGTCAACAAACCTTGTAGGCCATCTCTGTTGCTTCTCTGAGAGTTTTGTCCTTGTGCACTTCCAGCTTGCTCTCCATCATCATCTTCACAGGATGCATGCAGAAGAGCTTGATCTGAAAGTAAGGAGCAAAAGATTGAGAAAAGTTAATCTTATATAGAAACAAACAGGTCACGTATGAACTGATCCTCGTTCAGGGGCAGAGCAGCGGATCTGAACTTAGCCAAAGGAACACGTACCTTGCAGGTATTGCGCTCAATCTCCCTCTGTCTCTTCTCCTGCTCTTCAGACTCTTTCTCCTTCTGAACCAAACTCTTAATGTGCTCTGGGAAGTCGTCGACAGCTAAATACTCTGCGACAGAAGAGAGTACACCAGTAAATCACATTACAGGACTAGAATTCAATCTACTTTTAACTGATTTATCAGAATGATTTCTTACTTGCGTTCCTTGAAGGATCTTTCAGTCTATAAATCAGCATATATGCATTTGTAGAGCTGTTGGGAGAAACAAAGTGTCTTGTTAGTGAATGTAGTAGAGGATAAATACAGAATATTGTTTTTGTTTTTACTAGTAGCTTCCTATTGAAGAATGAACAAGAACATAAAAAAAAGAATATACATAGCAGGTTCCAGTTCATTGATATTGTATTTTCTTAAACAATGTGCTGTAAGCAGGTGATGTGGGTCAACAACTCAGTGTTAAAGACACATGAGAGACAACTGACCTTGCAAAGGCACTGGAATAATAGCCTCTGCTCCCTGAGGACCCCCCGTATGTCTTCCTGATATCATCCTGGGTGATCTGCCCAACACACAATGTTCAGAAGTAAAATGTTAAAATGACAGGGACAATGTTTCCTCAGATTAGGAAAAGAACAAACTGATGACGAGCACTGATACAGTCTGGTGAGTCAGTCTGCCTGACATTTAAGTGCCGTACGAGGACAAAAAAACAAAAGGCTGTGGCTGACCTTGCTCACGTGCTGATCATTGAAGCTGTACCACTGGCCGTCACTGAAGGACTTGATGCAGGCGTAGTAGTGGCCACCCGCAGCGCTCCCAGAGTGGACCATGACAGAGAACAGCTCGAAGGTCAGCAAACTCTAAGGGGGTAACACACAGGGGACAATCTTACTGTTACTTACATGATGCTGACAGTGGCAATGAAAATATCAGGCTCAAGATCTGCAGAGTTACTGAAACGTGAAATCAGCAACAATGACTGCACAAATGTGGAGAGCATTCACTGAGAAAAAACACGGTTTGGTTTTGAGTTTTACATAACAGAATGACCATGACCCACAAAGTGTTGGCTAGGTCATCATCTGGACAGTGCAGTGCACATTATGAATGGAAGACAGGCATCTCATGTAACAGGCATCACTTTACAGCTGTGTCTGCCGGCAGACAGTTGCTCAATAACATTTACAGGATGGAAACTAAAGATGGGAGACAACATATAGACAATGAGCCTCCAGAAGAGCTCATCACTGTATCATATCGATAGCTTTCTCTTTACTTTGTCCCTTGCCTGTAGACTGTTGTTGGCCAAATGCATTTTCACATACAGTTAATGAACCAAGGAGAATGACAATCAATCAACAATCAACAATATCTATACAGTGAGTGGTCAAGATGATCACCTTTGGCTTCAGCACCCTCTCCGTGCTGCCGGTGCTGTCCAAGCAGATGCCCTCATCCACACAATCATCAGTGGAAAAATCATTGCTCATCTGGTCGCTGTGGCAACTTCCTTCATTCTCCGCTCCACTGTCAGTGCAGCTCTCTGTCTGAGGCGACTTCTGTAGGAGGCCAATGTCAAAAATCAACAATAGACAAGGGTTTAATCCAGAGAAGCTTTTGGAATTAAATGTCACAAACTAAAGCTACATATATTTTTTCTGCATGTCAATATCCAAGTGCAACATATCAGGTGTTACCTTGATGAAACAAAAGGTCACCAAAAGACCCATACATAAATTTATACAGGGGTATTCATTTTACTCACTATTAGATATATTAGTATTGACAGAGGAAATATATTTGTGTTAACCCACCCAACATTCATTAGTCTGACAATCTATTAATCTAATGTAAATCTGGCAGGTGCCATCATTGCTGCTTTCACCTCATCTTCCACATCGATGAATGGACTCATGTCGAGCTCCTCCGGGAAAGTCATGCGGTCATTCAGCTTGATGCGATGCATAGTGGTGTAGTCGAAATCAAACCTTTTCAGCTGTAGTGTCAGCAGGTATGGAAAGTGCAGAAACCTCAGGCCCTGTGCACAGAGGCAGTTTATCAGAGGATCAGGAGGGTCAGTAACAGAACACTATATTCTCTGAACATGACTCCGTCACAATTTCAGTTCGCTCACCTTCCGGGCGTCACATTTCTTTTTGCAGCGTTCACAGAAGTATTGGTTGGGCCCATCCAGAGTTTCTGGTTGGATGAATGCCTGCAAAGCCTCCTCCTGAGGTAGAAAAATAATAGTGTCAATAACATATAAAAAAGGAAGGAAATGGTTGTGAAGCAAATGAAATGTGGAGAGAAACTCACCACACTGCCATAGGCCTGGCTGGCTCCGAAGGGTCTGATCACAAGAGGGATGTCCAGGTAAGTATCAATCCTCCAGCTCTCATAGCCGCACTCCAGACAACGAACATAATCCTTCAGCTTCCCCTGGTACAGCTGGTTGATTAGGTCAGCCTGAGGACAGGAAAGCATGACAGTCAGGCCTCCTCAGCTATGTTTCCCTCATAACAATACAGCTTTTGTGTGGGCTTCAAGATTTTCTTTCCCTGATAATATTCCTTACTAAAGGACACCCAACATAAACATAGACAAGTGTTAGATGGATTAAACAGATTAAAATCAGCTTTGCCATTTTTAGATTCTTATCCCTCGTGGGGTAAAACAATCAAAAATTTGGTCTAATGGTAGACAATGCCATGTGGTTATCATAATGAGAGGGGATTATCTGTTGTATGGTGGCTGTTTTAGGACATCTCACACTCATTTCACCAGGATCAGCTCAGCCTTGATCAGTCTCAGCTGTATTCTGTCAGCTTCCAGAGTTTGAACTATGGTATGTTGACATTTGACCTTTATCATGTTGCATTTAACATGTTAACAACAATCTAATTAATGAAATGTAATTAATGTAATGTCATTTTTTAATTTATTAACCTGAAAATTTTAAATAAATTGGTGTTTACTGAGTCAGGGGACTGTGATGGCCATTTACAAAAGTTTCTTGAGGAAGTTCATTGTGAATTTTGAGACCTACTTTCAATTACTAACCCACTGCATAAATCAGACTCTTCTCAGTTTCCCTTTCTTTTAGTGACTGCAGGATTTGCATCCAAAACTTTCTCATATTTAATGGAGTCACTCTGTCTTCTGCCCAGATGCAAAGGAAGTAATCATTTTGAGCTTTTGCAACACAATAATGTTCCATGTTATGATATAAAAGGGATCTCCGCTAATTTTAAATAGGCCACAGGGAGTGGTACTGTGTGAAAACAGCTGTATAACAGCCTGAGGCTCAACAGAAGAAATGTTTTCAAAGACCAGATGTAAACAAAACTTGTGTCTAGACTGAATGATGAAGGAACATTAACTCCTCATATGTCATCAAGAGTTGGGTAAAACAGTTATATTACAACTAATCTGTCCCCATTTGAAATTTTTAAAATACCACTTTTACTGTAGACTTCCACTAACTAAACTGAAACATTGTTGTCATCTGTTATTTATGTTATTTTTATCAGGACCTCATGTGTACAGACCACATGGCTGTATATACGCACACTGGTCTGTGTGTTTGCAGTTTATAACTCACTCCTTAGATAAGAAACTGCTAACCCTGGGGCACTGGCCCATTTCACTTTTCCCACAGTAGGCCTTTTGTTTCCATTGTGGAGGGGGGGTGGGGGGCCTCAGTCTGGCTGCTGAGTTTTTCGTTGTCAGAAGTGTTGGAAAGAACCTTTTGCTTTCTCGTACCTGCTCTGTCTGCTTCCACTTTTGCTCCAGGGCATCAAACATGACCCTGCACAGCTCTTGGATGTCATGCTGCTGCCAGGCTGAAAAGAAAATACACAAAAAGTGTCACTTTTGTGTACAGATGCAGAGGCACATGGTCTCTCCTTTCACAAACATGCAGACAAGCCATGTGAGTCTAGTCACAGGAGAGCTCTCACCCTCGCTGCTGTCCCAGCCGAAGCTCCGTGTCACATCAGTGGTCTCGATCGCCCGTTTCTTACTAGTCTGCAGCAGGACAAACAGCCTTTGCAGCTGGTAGGGGATACTGGTGACAGGATCTTCCTCTGACTCCTCAAACTCCCAGCTGCAGGTCCACAGATGTTACAAAAGAATTTTAGGCTTCATGCATCACAAATAAAACTTTACAGAGTCTAGGAGTATGGTTCCTTACTTGTAGAGCGCATTTCTGAACTCCGGAGTCATGAACAGAGTTTGCAGAAGACTGTTCAGGTAACAGGTCATAGCCTGGTTAACCAAGCCCACGTAACCTACAGTGGAGGTAAACAACAGGTAGTAAGAGGTCATCTGGCATCAAATAAATTAAGTGGTGTCACATATTCAATAGTCGATTAAAACACACCTGTCTCTGATTTGTTGAGGATGGACGAGTACGAGTAAGATGGACTGCTGTAGTCTCCACTGCAGCCTGCAGTGCCGTCTCTCGGTAGGGGCCCGATAAACCGCTCCTGGGAACTGTCATCTAGTCCACTGCTATCTGCTGTTCCTGACTCATCCTGCATACACAAGAGAGAAATCCTCTAATTAACGATCTACAGATTCCACAGCTGCTCCGCATTCAATCCGTAGTAGATCAAATGTTTGTTTTTGATGTTAGTAAAAAAAACTCCTTTTTTAAAATTCTTTGCCACTCACCGATGCGATCTGGGGCTGCTCTCCATCTTTGTCTGTCAGCTGAAGGAAATTCCTCTTACCACCAGGCTCAAACCCAGAATCTGAGAGGGACATGTCACTGTTATGGTCCAGTGGAGCCTAGAGTTAAGCAGAATGAAACAACAATCACATGAACAGACAGATTTTACACAGAGGTCAACAATCCCTGGAAAATACCTAGAAAAAATTCCAAACAAGTCATTTACAACAACAAACCAGAAAAACTCACAAGAACTCTTAGACTCCTACTGAATTCATTCTCAGCAAACTCCTTGTACTGTCGCACACGAGGAAAGTGGCTTGAAATCAACATGTGAACAACGCTACGTAGTTGTCTTTCTCCTGGACAAGCTGAGGACAAGCCAACAAAGTGCTGCAGTGGAAACATGCAGAGGCTTAATCCACTGACCTACTCAGTGAGATAACAACAGACACAGCACCTGGGCTTTGGCCTGGGTCAGCAGCAGGATTAGCCTGGGCTCATTTAAGAAAAAGGAGTAGTATGTACATACACAAACAGAGCAAACTCAGTCAACACTGGCAGAGCACACAGAGAGTGGATTCATTTAATAGTTTACTTTGTGCGATACCATTCTTACACATTCTGTTTTCTTTCCAGCAGAGAAGAATGGAGTGGCAAATTTTGTTTTTCTACAGTAGCTGCTGGCCCCATCCAACTTTCTAACATATCTCCACCACTATCAGGTTAACTGAGGTCATGATATGGTGACACACTACCCCTCCAATGTAGATACTGCAGGGGCTAAAGTACGCCAGTTAACATAAACCTCTCATAGGGTGAACAAGTGGACAGGCAGGGGACCATCATTCTGACACCTGCTAAAATTCACCTGAAATAATTATCTTATATTCAATTACATCAAACAAAAACATCTCTGTTGATGGAATCAAAGGGCCGGGGCGACCAAGACCTCTCAGCTCCAGAGCTAAAGCTCGGGAACCAGGCAGAAGAGACACACCATGGTGCACTAGGATTTTATAACAGACGTATGACCAGGACCAATACTGACTGAAAATTCTTGGCCCTGGTGTAAAGAGCTTTTTCATTCAGCTGCCACCTGTGGCTGGAAACGAGGTTAATGAGAGTAGAGAAATTAAACGAAAATAGTAACGTTGCAGAAGGTTGAAAATAAAAAAACAACTAAATAATCTGAAGACACTAAACCGCTTCATGCAGCTGAGGGTTTGGTGACCATTCAATGCAAGTTCATCCCTACCTGCACATTTCAGTCAGTTAATCAGTTGTTGATATATAAAATTGATTAGTGCGGACTCAGCATGTCTGAAATGACACCTTAGCATTTTTTAATCCAACACAAACCACCTCTACCACTTATGACGTGAAATATAACTTTTACTTGGATTTTACCTACTGTTTTGACACAGTGATCACAGACCATAACTGAGCTGAGATACAGAGTTCTCCTGAGAGCTGTGTAATCACAAACAAACATAAAAAAATGACTGAATCAATGTCCTAACCATGTCTGGTATGTTTCCCCAGACGAGGTCAAAGGTTCCATTTACATATCCTGCTTTGTGAGCGACATCTTCATAAAGTCTGGAGAGGGTGGTGGAGGCTGGTAGGTTTAGGGTCAACCTCTCATTGACCGTCTTTGCACTGGTGGTGTCCTGGATTATGCACAGCACTCTGGGCTCCTCGGCTGCATTTTGTATCTAAAAATCAAGAACAGCACAAGATCAGCATGACATATTTTCTTCGTTTTCATTCTGTGTTTTGAGCACTGTTATTCACCATATAGTAACAGTAACAAACCTGTGTCTTTTTTACTGGCACTGTAATTTGGTTTATTGGAATATTTTTGCACCTTTGCGGCAATGTCATTATCAGAGACACACCAGTAACAGAAACACACAAGTGTCACACATCAAAAGAAAAATACCAGTTCCCATCATGCCTCACACAAACAACCTGTTAGTAGGCAGGCAATATACATTTCTGTAAAAAACACAGCAGAATATCCAACTGAATAGTGTAAGAATTTCAAAAATCTGTCATTTATGGTCAGAGTTAATCATTTAAATGAAACAGCTGACAACTGTTGATTATTTTATTTTAGAAAAGTTCCTGTAAAGTTTGCACAAAATTCAGATTCTATCCCTCACAGTAAGATAAGACAAGAAACAGGTATATATACCCTAAAACTAGGCATCTGAAAACTGAAAACCATATATGCGATGATGGCTCTCCTTGTTTCCTTGAGTAAACACATTACCATGTAAACCTACCACCATGTAACGTACTTACTTCTCAGCAATATCTTATTGTTTTCATCAATGGCCTGATCTTTTTTTCATCCCACATTAAAATGATAACAACAAAACATAAATTGATGTGGTGGTGAGATGCAGGAGCTTATCTCTAATAAAGACAGTCTTGCAAAAGCAGCTTATGTTTTCTTTTCTGTCACTGTTGTGCGGTCACGGTGGACAAGTTGACTGAATAATACATGACTGACGGTTATGTCTGTCAGTAAAACATCAACAAGGAACCTCCCACACATGACAAATGGGACACGCCTATTGGCTGGGCAGCTGCTGATCTTTGGTGACCATGTACAAATCATGCCACCGTTGTTGTGATGCCATGCAATCGATGACTCACGCTTCATTTAACTGTTACACACAACAGAAACTATTTTTCAGGTAGAACAGGAGTTTCAAGAGTCAAGCGAGTCATGATGGTGCTCCAGCACTCACTGTAGTTTGTTTCCTTGTTAGTATGGCACTTGGCTCAAATGATTTGCAGATTCAATGCAATTATCCAAAAGGTTATGTATCAAAAACAGGCAGAAAAAAAATAACATTGGTGCAAGGGATTATTTAGTAGAAGACAACTCCATATGCAAAGTAAGGTATCGTTTTGGTACCTTCACAGCACGACTTCCAGCATGTCATTACCAGCCAAAGCATTTATCTATGGTCATTATTTAACTGCACATATCTTACATTAGACAACGGCAGGGCTTTGAAGCTGCCTCTTAATTGATCTTAATCAACTGCCTGTGTACAATGGTCATTACAGTGCTGCTTCATGCATCTAATCTTACACCATGCTTAACTGCGAGCGCCATCTCCCACACCATACACATGTCTACCTGAGAAATCCTCTTCATCTCATCAAAAATACTTTGTCTGCAACTCCAAAACACACCCTAATAATATGTGGAGATAGTTGTAGTTAAAACACACACACACACAGAGACATCAAGGAAAATGAGTTGTAAAACAGGCCTGCCTCAGTAGCCACTCTGAGGCTTAATGAAGCCAACATGAAGGCCTTCTACAGTCTGCCTGGCAGATCCACCTCTTTCCTGGTGACAGGATAATAATTACAGGAATAAATTCATGTTATTCCCATTCCTCCAACCTCTTTGAGCGTTTGTGATCTTGGCAAAATGTGACTGACAGGTCCTATAAAGAAGCTGCAGCTGACACCACAGAAGTGTATTATGAGATTAAAGGTTATTTTTACCGTGGATATAATCACAAGGTGCTGACATGAAGCCACAAGTACTGTAAAGCACAGACAGTGTTTCTTTAATGATGTAACTAAGTGTAATAATTAGAGATGTTCCAACAACAATGTTCCTTCCCATTTCTGATCACACTACCTGAACTTTGCAAACTAGTCAATATCAAGTACCATTTGAATGGTCTTGGAAAATGATGGGATGGGCTGGTCGATCTATGGGGCTATGAACATTTAATTGTTATAGAAATACGTACTGACAGTGTTCTGCAGTCTTATAAACATAAATTAGTATATCATGGCTCCAGAAAATAAATTAACTTCTTCCAATTCCTGATTTGTTTGTAGCCTGACGGAGAAAGTAAAGAAACTGTGAGGACAACAAAGGAGGCTTTATGTGTAAAATGCCAACTTTGGTTTTCGCTTCAAGAGAGAAGTCTTGATAAA
>OMNW01035603.1:0-22833 GCA_900303245.1 Selene dorsalis
CAGAACCGGAACCGGAACCCGAACCGGGACCGGGACCGGGACCGGAAGTCGAACCGGGACCGGAACCCGAACCGGAACCGGAACCCGAACCGGGAACGGGACCCGAACCGGGACCGGTACCCGAACCGGAATCGGGACCGGAACCCGAACCGGGACCGGAATCGGGACCGGGACCAGTACCCGAACCGGGACCGGAACCGGGACAGATCTAGGCCCATTTCCCTCCCGCCTCTTAGGCCCTGAACCCTGAATGACTTAATTAATTAATTCAACGGCATGTTTAATGAGTGTGTTGGTCATGTAAAGTGTAAGGAAAACAGAAGAACACCTGCTTAAAGCTGTTCACTTGTGATAAGATCACTTCAGACACATAGTGTACCAGGATTGAACAGGCCTTTATGTGGTTAGTACTGTACTGACAGTAGGGGGCAGCAGAGAGCAAAAAGTTTGTGTATCCAAGAAATACACCCAGAATATGTTCTTCCACAAATTTTCCCATATTGGCATCTTTCTGACAACCACTCTGGAACTTGGAGAAAAGCATAAAAACAGCCTCTAGAAGCCATTACAATGAAAAACTGGTGAGGACCGGCCTACACCGTCCTCACTTTACAAAATGGTCCTCACTCCAAAGGTTTAAAATTCACACTTGTCCTCACAGTGATAGGAGTACACACACACTTACACTTCACTTGCTGCTGTAGATTTCAGATTGTCAGACTGACACACTGACAAACTGCTCTCTCTGGCCTCCCTCTCTTATAGCTGTGTCAATCAGAGAGGACACCGGTGGAGTTACAGCACATCTCTCATTCAGGGAGTTCTCATTTCCGCACCATTGAAAGACAGGACTCCTTTGATATGGGCTTGCAACCTGTGATCAGCTGTGGCAGAGTGGGTAGTGTCACAGTGGTCAGACCACAGCCAAGGACTCACTCCTTAGACCTCGGAGGCCACGCCGTCCAACCCATTCCATTATCCATCGAGAGGAACGATCACATTGTCCATTCTTCCCCCATTGACCTCTTCAAGTCGTGTGAATCATCACTGAAGGCAGATGTGGACATGACACAAACACCAGAGTCTCCATCAGGGGAAAACGAGAACAAAGTCTCATCTTCTTCTTCTACTAGTCTAATTAATGGCACTGATAGCAAAGGAAGCAGAGCCGGTGTTGAGCACGTTAGCACTTTGACTGATACACTTAATACAATCAAATCAGATGATACAGTTGCAACAAGACGTCCAGGTAGCACAGAATCACCAGATCAACAACAGCAGGGAGCGTCGTCCGATCAAGGTGAACAGGGCTCGAGCGGTAGTGCCCCCGTCAGCGAGGGTGACAGTGGCATAGACCCGTGTGCTGAAGGAGGGGAAGAGGACAGTGCACCAAAAGCTGAAGTCGGAGACGCCGGGGCAAACTCTTCTGATGCAGCTACCAAAGGAGAGCAACAGGGCAAGAAGAAAGGTGACTGTTCTTTCTTTTAATAACATTTAATAACAGTTTCCAACCTCATTTTATGTCACTGTTCACCAGTTGTTTTAATGTGTCTTTCTGCTGAAGGAAAACGAAATCACCATCTCGGACCAACAGATATTTACTTGGATGACCTGACCTCACTGGACCCAGAGGTGGCTGCACTCTACTTCCCCAAGAGGTCAGAGGACATTCACACTGAGCAACTCATTCATCTTTGAAACCATAAAATCTGAAAATTTGTGGCTTTTGAAAAATTACAAATGAATTGAAAGGCCCCACATTTAGCAATGGTAGTACTTGCCACAGTGTCCACAGTGATTGATTTCCATTTAAAATGCCCAGTAGTGCAGTAATTTCTATTAAGTAGTTCTTTATAGTGGAGAATAACTGAAGTGAAATGACTTGGTGGTCCTGCAGCGAGACAGATGGAGCGTCTCAGCAAGCAGCAGAGCAGGGCTCATGCTCAGGGAGTCAGTCGCCTCAGTCCGTGGGCAGCGGAGCCATGGACAGCGGCACAGAATACCTGTCTGATTCCACTTCCTACAGCATGGACGTCAGCATGTCCCTCTGTGGACAGGAGGGGGACACCAGCCAAATCACGAAGGGTAATTTTGGTTTTCTGTTTTTGCCAGTAGATGAGTGGGCAGAGTTTTTATCTTGAAGTTAAATCAGTTCTGCATGTTGCTTTTGTTTAACCTCCAGAGAAGTTTATGGAGCACATTGTGACCTACCAGGATTTTGTCAACAACCCCGGGATCATTGAGGATCCAAGTCTTGTCATCCGCATCAATTCCAAGTAAGATATATCACGTATTTGTGTGTGTGTGTGTGTTTTCTTTTTTAAATAACTCAACGAGTTTTTCTCCATGACTGCTTATCAACTGTCTTTCATGCTTCACAGGTATTATAACTGGGCAGTGGCTGCTCCCATGGTGCTGTCAATGACAACTTTCCAGAAAAACCTGCCCAAGGTATTTAACTCATTCTAAACCTGAGCACAATTATTACTATCGTTAATCAGACATCCTTGCAAACAGTGTTCAGGGATTTTTTTACTATTGATTTTCAGGTATCAGACAAATAAGATCATGATTCAGTGGTGACAATGATGATAGGATTAATATAATCAATGCTTTCCCTCTGTGTGTGTCATATAGTGATGATAAGATTAATATAATCAATGCCTTCTCTGTGTGTGTGTCATATAGAGTACGATAGAGCGTCTGGTGAAGGACAAAATGCCCAAGAAGTCTGGAGGCTGGTGGTTCTCCTGGAGGAGAAGAGACATGGACAATAACCAGGTAGGTACTTTAGTAGGAATTTCTAGTAATGGTTATTAATTAACTGTGATGGTGCACCAGCGTGGATAATTATACACAATAATCCCTCCATTGAGTTTTAACAGTGTTTTTCAGGAGGGGCCTTGTTAGTTGGCGCCGTTCTTGAGCCTGGTACAGATGGAAGCGATTAAGGGATTAGATCAGAAGCAACTGGACTCTGCATGGTCTTAAAAATGTTGATAATGTAACTTCTTGTTTTTCAGCAAAAACACTCGAAGGAGGAGCAAGAGGAGCCACTGGCCAGTGTTTCCTCTGCAGTAACGTAAGTCACCGACCTGAAACAAGTTAATAAACCTTATGAAATACCTCTTTTGTTTCAGTTGAACTACTTTCAGCTGGTCCTGCTGATCTCCAGCTGTGTCACTGCTTTCTACTGGTTCAGCGTGATGAAGTACATTCAGCCTGGCTGCTAGAAATACTTGGACTGCCAGTGCATTTTTATCCATCTGTATTTTGTTTGTTTGGTCGTTATGAAGCCCGTAAATGGGGTACTGCATGTACAAATAACAAAATGTAAGGAAATAAATATAACCACTAGTGGGAACAAAAGAAAAATTGCACATCTGGGAATTAGTGGTGATGTCATAGGCCATGCCAACTTTGGTAGCTTCATCCAAATGCAGAGATTTGTTTTTACTTGTATAACATCTACTGATTTTTTTTTTCTAAGGATCCCTCTGTTGACAAACATGAGAAAAGAGGCAAAAGTAAAGAAAAATACTTATTTCAATGAATCCTCTGTGCAGCTACACAGCCTCCTCTTGTGGATGCTAAAGCACTAAAAATAATGATCTGGGGAAATTATCCTTGTTTTATTTATTTGTTTTTTTTGAGAAACACATTTTCTGTATCAATTTTAAAGTCTTTATCATAATGCAGTTTAGTGTTGGGCCTCTAGGGTACGCCAAAGCTTCATCTATCAGTACATTACCCATTAAACACTGTGTTCTTAGAAAGCACTTAAAAACAGCTGTTAATTCATTGTAATGATGATAAGCCTTGAGTAACTATGTCAGCCTTAAAACCCAAGTTACCTGATGTTCAGTAAATAATGTATGAGACCTATGGAGTGCTTTTGTTCATGTACAAATCACAAAATACCAGTTGTCTGTGTTTATGAGTGATAATTAACAATAACTTTAAAAAGGAACATAAATACATTTGAATCATGTGTGTTGTTTCTCCAGAGCCACACTGGACGACATCGACAGCGACGAGGCAGCGGGGCTCGGACGAAAAGCCATCCTCCCCTCCAGCCAGTCAACAGAAACCCTCATCGCCACTCAGTGTATCAGCCAGATGTACCGCAAATCACTGCGCCTGACCACGGAGCAGATTGTAAAAGACGATTTCATTTCTACAAAACTGCCCTGCTAACAAATGTATTTAGAAGCTTACAAAGCAGCTAACCCCTCCCTGTCCCCCTCCCAGGAGCACTTAAACCTGCGTGAAGGAGCCAACAAGGTGGTGTTCAGTGTCACAACGCAATACCAGGGCACCTGTCGCTGTGAGGCAGCGATCTACCTATGGAACTGGGACGACCGAGTCATTATATCAGACATAGACGGCACCATCACTAAGTAAAAACAACTGCGTTTCTGTGCAGTCTACTGTGTTTAGACAATCCAGTACACAACAGCTTATGCAGAAACACACACCAGAAGACACTGTGTTATCTTCATGTTCTTTCTCTTGCAGGTCTGATGCTCTGGGTCATATTCTACCTCAGTTTGGAAAAGACTGGACACACAAAGGCATCGCCAAACTCTACCACAAAATCCACCAGTATGTGAAATTGCAGTCTTGAAAACAAAAAAACACCATTGCTTTCAGTCTGGCTTCTCTAGCATTCTTCCTTCTCTACCATTTTTTTTTTAGCTGAACTCTCCCTCAAATTACTCACAGCATAACAATCAGATCTGATCTCAACTCTCCTGCTGCTGATTTCATTCTGATGTCATTCTGGTTGCAGCTGACTGTCTAATCTGCCCTGCCACATGTTTCCCTGTTTGTGCTTTTAGAATGAGTCCAACTGTTCAGTTAATTGGAAAAAGATTTGAAGTGCTAATCTTTTGTCACATGAATCTGGAGGAAGAGGATACACCGCATATGTTGTTGAACAAGTTGAGCCTAATGCTGCAGATCAGCGCAAATACAAGAGAACTGAAAAAAATACATTTGCATTTCATTAAACTAAAATGCAAATGTGATTATTGCTCTCCCTGCAGAAATGGATACAAGTTCCTGTATTGTTCAGCGCGGGCCATAGGGATGGCTGCCATCACTAAGGACTACCTGCAGTGGGTCAATGACAGAGGCACAGTGCTTCCTAAAGGTCCTGTACTGTTGGCTCCCAGCAGCCTCTTCTCAGCGTTACACAGGTAACAAACACCTACCACTCGTCTGCTTTACAGTATGTTCAGTTTCATGCACTTTTTCATTATAATTAACAGTGTCGATTTCTTTATAATATCTCATTATAAATGTGCTGCAGATTTTGTGCTTCATATAACAATAACTGTTCATCCTGACCTGTGCAGAGAGGTGATTGAGAAGAAGCCAGAGGTGTTTAAAATCGCCTGCCTCAGTGACATCAGGGATCTGTTCAACCCACAGCGACAGCCATTCTACGCGGCCTTTGGCAACAGGACTAATGTAAGCAAGGCTGCAACAGCAAGTCTATTTTAAGTCAAGGTTTTCACAGGTGTGAGAGATGGTGGTAGTAGCAACACTGGCTAATGATTTATAATATTGATTAGTGCTGATACTGCAGAGGTTGTATCTAAGGTCCTCTATGTAACTGTATTGTGATGCTGCTGTTGGCTTTTCAGGATGCTTATGCCTACAAGCAGGTCGGAGTGCCTGACACCAGGATATTTACTGTTAACCCAAAAGGGGAGCTCATCCAGGAGAAAACTAAAGGCAACAAGTCTTCGTAAGTTTGAGAAGATAGATGGAATATATTCACATTTGTATTTACAAGTTCAAATGATTTTTAGCGTGGGTGTGTTGTGTGTGTTTTGCAGATACAACCACCTCAGTGAACTGGTGGAACATTTCTTCCCTGAGCTCTGTGCCGAGGGCGGCGCCTCCTCAGCTTTCCACTGTCCGGACTACAGCAGCGTCTCCTACTGGAAGGAGCCTCTGCCAGAGCTGGACCTGGACGCACTACTGTAGACACACATACATACATACACAAGTCCCAAGGCAGGGAGGGACACAGAGGCACATCATATACTTGTCCTCTTTCTCTTTCTTTCATTTCCCATGTCCCCAGGTATTTCAGATGTTTATTTTTTCCCAGCATGCCTGATGATTGCCTTTGATAGACCTGCCAACTGTAATGCCTGTGTTATGATCCCGCTGGATAAACTGGAACAAAAAGAGGGACGTGCCTCTTTATTTTCAAAGATAGAGCCACATTAAGTCATAACATGCATGGACTCTGCATTTCAGTGCATAAACCATTATGCATTCATCCCAGTGTCCTTACACTGACTACACCTGACAGATTACAGTGAACATGGGAACAAATGGACTGAGAAGACATAAAACAGTTTACTGTGCTCACCAGTCATTCCAAAGTATGAATTTCAGCAGTGCATTGGTACAATAACTCTTAACACTGTTGCACATTTCAGCTCTAAGCATGGACCAAAAAATATTTGTACAGAAATAGTGACATTAAGCTGTTAAAAAAAAAAAAAATTAAGAGATGCCTAAACTCTTGCAAATGCCAAAACTGTGTAACGACTGTTGCCTGCTCCCTGACATGGAAATTTAAAGTGTGCTGCTGCTTGGTTGCCATGACGTGACCAACTGCAACAGCTACAAGGCAAACCTATTATCCTTCATTCGTTGGAGATTATTGACAGCAGAGAATGTCTTTGGATTTGAGTTTGACCCTAATAAGTGTGAGACAGCTGGAGTTTGCCCTGATCTGTGTTGAGCACCGAGTGTTTTCTTTTTAAATAAGATTAGTCTGAAGACCGAAAACTCTGGATGGTACGCAAGAATGTTTTGTGTTATAAGTCAAAGCAGTTATAAAGTATAATAGAATAATTTTTTCCAGTACATTGGGCCCAGTGGATTTGAGCAGATGATCATTGTGGAATTACACAAAAGCACATTGAACATTGTCTTCCTTTGAGGTACTGCACCACCAAGTGTAGAGATGTTTGTACACTACAGGAATGAAGAGCCGGGTCAGACCGACAGTGACTGTTCCTCCAAATGTGTAAACAATTGGTGATTTAACCCAACGCTGTGCCTTTATCCTTCAGTTACACTGTTATATTTATTATTTTTGCATATCTTTCATCATCCAACTGTGTGGAGATGGATTCACTCTTGAAACTAAATGTAAAGAAATATGAATGATATTAAGACACCACAGTTGTTTCTCTGTCTTTTATTTTTAAAGTAAAATGAGTGCTGTTGATATTTATTTTTTTACAGTGCACAAGTTTAATTTCCCATTGCTCAGTATTACATAAGAAGAAAAGGATGAAAATTTTAACTAAAACAAAATATCATAACAGTAATGTATGACATAGCAGTCTCCGATAGTATGACATTTAGCTACTATATTAAATAAAGTGGGCAGTGTTTTTATAAATAGAAACTTAGATGAAGCCAGGCTGGAACATGATGATTCAGAGAGACTGGTTTGTTTATGAAGCGAGAGGCGTAGACTAGACCAATCTGATCGCTGATCCCTGCGTCAGTGCGCGTTTATTGACTCACACCTGAACAGGAAGAGTCCACACAAGTGCAAGGTAAGCGTCAAGAAGCTGTCTCTCGTGTCTTATTCTGTGTTTTTAATGAGAAAAAAAATGCTCAAACTCAGCATATTTTGTCATTTGTAAACAATTAAAGCTTCTGCGTCTTTGCGCGCGGGGCAGGAACTGATGCGCACTCGCTAATGCACAATAATGTAAAAGTAATTATTCTATAAAAAAGGCAAAGTCACATTAACTGATATCAAATCTATGCCCAGAAGCAGAGTCTGACTCGTTAGAGTGGAAGCAGCCGCCTGCAGCTGCTGTTCACTGGAAATCGAAACATGAGTAAACAGACACGCCAACATTTGGCGACGCAGGAATATGTTTGACCTTGTTTTGGTTTTTTTTCGCCTCTCCGTAAGAAACGTGTTTGCTTTACCTGAACCCCCTTAACTGTAAGTGGCCACAGTTAATGTAACAGTGGCCTGGCCTGTACGTTTAGGCTACATTAGACATATTTTGTTTTGTACACGTGCAGTATTTCCTGTATAGTTTCTAACTTCCTGGTGTTTCCCGAGGCAACGAGGAATTTACATTTCCTCACTCACTGCTGCGTAATGAAGATGTGAAAACAACCTTCTGTCCATTATATTGTGACATTTAACGAAAATGATGAAACCTGAAAATAAGAAATAAATACAGTGACCATGCCATGTTAAAATACATATATATGATTATAGTCTGACTCTGAGTTGTGTGTGTTTTCCAGCACCTGCCACCATGTCTGTGAGTGAGACTGAAGGAAACCTTCATGCAGAAGCTCTGGTTCTGGAGCTGACCTGTCCGATCTGCTTGCAGATCTACTCTGAGCCAGTTTCTCCTCCTTGTGGTCATACCTACTGCTTCACCTGCCTTCAGACCATGGGAGAGGGCCTTGACCAACATAGCTGCCCTGAGTGCCAGGCGGTTTATCAGGGGCCCACAGACCTTGTGAAGAGCCTCAAAATATGCAGCCTGCTGGAGACGTACAAAGCCACTGCTGGGAAAATCAGCTCCACTGCAAATCCCTCTGATGTCGGCCATGTAGCAGTCAAGACTCATGATGGCTCCGTTACAGAAAAATCAAACACAAAATGCCACCAGGACTTAGGCACAACTGAATTCATAAATCAGCCCCTTCAAGGCCAAAGCAGTGGCAAAGGCAAACTGGAAATGGATGAACCTAAATTCAGACTGGCATCTCAAGTCACAGAGTTGAACCTCAAGTTGGAGATGGCAGAGGGAGTTCTGAAGAAAGAGAAGGAGCAGGAGTCAGAGGTGACCACTGCTAATGCACAGCTGAGGGAGAAAGCGTCTGCACTGTTAGGGCAGATAAAGAATTTGGCACAGAGCTACAGCGAGCAGGTGATGCAAATGATTGAGAAGGAGTTAGGTCCAGGTGAGGCCGCTGCAGTCAGCCGACTCAGTCGAGCCTCGGAGCTGACCAAGCAGCTGAGGCAGGCGATGCTGAGAGCCGAGTCCCTGTTGACTGAGGAAGATGAGGCTGTGTTCAGGGACGAGCTCCAGAGTTTAAAGCCAGACATCGAGGAGCTAATGGCAAAACCAGTGGGAGAAGAAGAGGAAAACCATGTTGAAACAAAAATCTGCTCTGCACGAGTTTGTCCCAAACTGGAGACCATGAACACTGAGCTGAGGGAAAAACTTGGAGAAGTTCAGCGCTGCCTTCGGAACACGCTCAACCCCTCGGAGGTGACCTTTGACCCAGAAACAGCCCATCCCAACCTCATTCTCTCAGAAGACCTGAAGACAGTGACTTTCAGTCCTAAGAAACAGCCCTATCCAGCCTCTCCTCAGAGGTTCACCAGCTTCTTCCAGGTCCTCAGCACCCAGAGCTTCTCCGAGGGTGATCACAGCTGGGAGGTGGAGATGGAGGGCTCTCCGTGGATCATTGGTGTGTGCTACAGTGGGAAGCTGGAACGTAGCGGGCTGCCCTCTGCGCTGGAAAGCAGCCGGAGCTCCTGGTGTCTGATGTGGCACAACAACCTGCTCACAGCCTTTGAGCAGAGTCACAATGTGCCACTGAAGAGGACCACAGTGTCACGGAGGCTGGAGATCAAACTGAGCTTCAAGACCCACAGGCTGAGCTTCTACAACATCAGCCCAGTCAGTGGGAAGACTCACGTGTACACGTTTAAAGTTAACCTGACTGAACCAGTGCACCTGGCATACAGAATGATGTCAGGGGACCCAAAAGGACGTCTCACTATTTATTCATAATCGCATTCTTAATATAATCCTCGACTAAATTACAGTGTGCTCTAAACATAATACTCAAAATACAGTGGTCAGCATAATATCCACATGTCATACTTTGCCTTGGTGTAAAGCTTCAAATAAACCAAAAAGCAAAACATTGAAAAATGTTGTGTTTATAATGTTTTTCTGCCTCCATCACACCAATAAAATACTTACAAAATTCCTTGTGTTGCAAGCTTCATAATATTTTATGTCTAGTTGAGTTCAGTTTGGTTCAGAGCTTTATTGTGTATTTGAATGCACTTTACTTTTTAAAGTCCTTCACTTCTTAAACAGATGTCTATGACAAGTTTTTTTATCTATCTATCTATCTATCTATCTATCTATCTATCTATCTATCTATCTATCTATCTATCTATCTATCTATCTATCTATCTATCTATCTATCTATCTATCTATCTATCTATCTATCTATCTATCTATCTATCCTTTTTACATACAACATGAGAAAACAGACACAAACAAACCCACGTCATGATCTCGTGTCATCTCGCGAGAGTTGCTCCGCTTGTTTGGCGAGTGTCAGCTGACCTTATGGGGGAAATTTCTTAACGAAACTATCTAGTACAGTCATGTCCCGTATTAGTGATCGATTTGTTGATCGATTACGGTGTGTATAACAGCGTGTGACGCAGGTGCTGAAGTTATATTGTTTCTAAAACATTTTACAACGAGTTGCCTCTTGGTTCCGAGTCTTCTGAATCGGTAAGATGTACATTTTTTTAATCATTTGTAGCTCGCGTTACATCGGGTCAGCGTCGTTGCACTTGCTCTAGGATCACGTTTGTTTTGATGCTAACCCGAGCAGAGTCGGCTTTTGTACAGTGGTGCTTAAGGTTTATCAGCAAGACACGTTTAGCATCAGCACTGCCACCATCACTGCGTTTGTTTTGAAGGGAAGAATATAGACAGAATATAATTTGGTTAACACAAACATATCTCCCGACGAGCGCTAGCAAGCTTCAAGTAGCAGCGTTAGCTAACGTCTGTAATTCCCCTTGACGAACTGGAAGTGTTTTCGTTAAAGCTTATGAAACAATGTGTTTAGAGGATACGTTCATAAATATATGTTTTAAAATCATCTTTGCCACTGTAGTATTATAGAAAGATATAATGTCTTGGCACCTCTCTTGTTGTTGAGTAAATGCTAATAGGATTAGGATAGTTTTAACCGTTGTAAACTTTAACTTCACACCACACATGGCTCGTGTCGTAGCCGCTCTCATTACATAATGTTTGTCTTAAAGTGGAGAGAGCTGAGGACAGAAAGCGGCCCTGGCCCAACAAATAAACACCTCCATATGTCTTTTAAATTCCTGGTTGAAGCAGCACAGGTGTTTTTGTTGTGGTTATATCACGTATGAGTTTGAGTTTCGTCTTTACACTTATATTGCTGACTTTCTCCGGTCCGGCTTCAAAAGCAAAACTTCCGTGTAAATTAGAAACTCCATACTTCTCTCAAATGAGAAGTAAGATGTCCTGCCTTGGGTCATGTTGAGAAACTAGTTTAATTAATATCAGACTTAATAAGGTTTTTGTTTTTTTTCTTCAGGCTCTGACACCATGCTAGCCACAGTGACTGCTGTGGTTAGGTTTACTCAGTACAATGGCAGTATTTCACCATCACCTCTGGAGAACACATCAGCACTCCCAACCTGGAAACCTGATTCTGGAGCCAACATCACCAAGCCTCACAAATGTCTGCAGGTTCTGTATGAGGACATTGGAGACTCCAGGTAAACACAGCAGAAGAAGCAGTTTCAGTCTATGTAGAAATGGAAACAACAGTGATGTCTTTACATGTTCAGTCTGGACTGCAGACTAAAATCATCTTTCAGAAAGTTCTGTATTATCATCCTGACTCTCATCTCTCTGTGTTAGGGTGCGGTTCTGGGACATTTTACTACTAGTGCCTAATGTGGCCTTCTTTGTATTCCTGATGTGGAAGCTGCCCTCGGCCAGGGCAAAGATCCGACTCACCTCTAGCCCCATCTTCGTCACCTTTTACTTGTTGGTACGACACACTTTACAGAAACAACAATATTCAGTGCTGTAGCTTGATATCATGCTGCACAGTCGTCAGGAGTATTATTGTTTATTTGAATCAGAATAAAAACTTGAGGATCTGCACATTCTTACTGTGTCATTGATCCCCATAAATCAGTTGGGATGATGCACCTGTCAATGCCTTCAGCTCTCACTTTTCTCCAGTACCAAAGACAAGTGACCTTGTTGAATGTCTTGCTGATAAGGTTGTTTCTTGTTTACTGTTCTGCCCTATAATCTGTTCCCTCTCAGTGGCAGGTGCTTACTCTTTGTTTCCAAAATTTACTGCAGCTCTCTGTTTGTGTTGCAGCGATTGTAATCTAAAAACTCACACTAGCTCTGCAGTGCCTGACCAGGCAATAAAGAAGCTCTGGTCATTGTGTGTCACTTGTGTTAACTAATTCTGCACCTGTATTTCTTAGGTTTTTGTTGTTGCAGCAGTTGGAATCACCCGGGCAATAGTGTCCATGACTGTCAGTGCATCCAGTGCCGCCACCATCATAGACAAAGTGAGAAAGTGCTTCAGTAATGCTTTTTAAATTAAAGAGGTTTTTGGTTGTTAGTCTGTATAGGTAAATTCCAAACACAACTTTTGATCCAAATGTGAACAACGCTTTGTAGTTTCACTGTTTATTCATAAATACGTCTATTTTTAAACCATGGAGGAACTCTGTGTACTATTCTCTCTCTGTCACTGGAAACATCAGCTGTTCTCATCACAAGATGTTCATCATGTCTATTGTAACCAACAGTGAAAAGTGTACAGCTTTTCATTTGGAGTAACAGATATAATTTAGGGGAAAATTGGTTTCCACTGTGGCGTTCCACTTTGAATAGTCTAAGTTTGGGTTTCCTGGGGTTTAATGGTATACAATCTTTACTACACATGTAGTTTATTATGTGGTTTATGATTAAATATTTCACTCATACTAAAGTAACAGTCGCCACATTTTGTCACAGAAATCTCTTTACCCAGAGGGGTGTGTTAGAGGCTGCAGCATGACTTTGCAAAGCTTTCATGTCTTAAACAGAAAGCCTGGCTGACATTCCTCACATACCAGAAAGATCCCTATGGAGTTCACAGAGAGCCTCCTCCTGTTCCCATGGTACACTGTCATGGTTGCAATGTAGACAAGAAAGAAATACAATTGATTGCATAACACTGTGGAGTCAGTGTCACCTGACTTGTAAAGTTATGCATATGTTTTGTTTCAGTATGTGTTACCGACACATCTGAACTTCATGATGTTTGTCGTCTCTTTAGGTGCTGTGGGAGATCACCCGTTTCTTCTTGCTGGCTATTGAGCTCAGCGTTATCATCCTGGGACTGGCTTTCGGTTAGTTTGCGGTGCTGCTTTCAGTTCTCATTTATACAGTAACCCATGATGTGTGTTTTTCTGCTTTTTCATCACATGCCTGTTACAGTATGTTCAGCACGTTATCCGCTGTATCTTTATATAACTGAGGTCTGTGCAGTTTTTTCAGTTGAGCCTCTTTCCTTATTTACCAGGTCACCTTGAGAGCAAGTCCAGTATCAAGCGTGTGCTGGCTATCACTGCTGTGCTGGCTCTGGGCTACTCCATCACACAGGTAATGGCAGATGACAGGAGTTAAACTTTAATTAGATATGGGATGTCAACATTGCACTGCAGGAAATTTCTGGTAAGTTGACATTATGCAGTTTATTCAATTAAAATGGATAATAATTTGTTTTAGGGCACACTAGAGATCCTTTATCCAGACAGTCACCTGTCTGCTGACGACTTCAACATCTACGGCCACGGAGGACGACACTTCTGGTTGGCCAGTTCCTGCTTCTTCTTCCTGGTCAGTAACCTGTCGCTCTGCAGCAGTAGCAATAAGAGCAAAAGATACAACTCTTAGTTGTCAGATATTACATAATTAATTGGTGTGATTGATAATGTTGACCCTTATTTTGCAGGTGTATTCTTTGATTGTAATCTTGCCTAAAACCCCACTGAGAGAGAGGATATCTCTGCCATGTAAGTAACAGAAACAAACAACAGAAATTAGATTTGATAAGTCAAAAGATGAGTATCTTACATCATGTAACTGATCAATGAAAACTTTGCACTTCTCCTGCTGATGTGTTTCTTATCACTGCATGATGCCCTTTCAATGACAGCACTTGTTCTCTGTAGTTCATTAATGTTTGATTTACTTTCTCTGTTTAGCCAAGAGGAGTTTCTATCTGTATGCTGCCATCCTGTCTTTACTGAACCTTGTCCAGGGTCTGGGCAGTGCTCTGCTTTGTGCTGGAGTCATAGAGGGACTCTGGTCAGTATCATTATGTTTCCTGAACGCTGTGCGCAGTGTGTATAATCAATAGTTAACACATAACTATGGCTATTTCTGTTTCTGAGTAATTGGAATTTTGAGCAAATGGTCAAATTTAGAAAGAGAAATATGAGGTCAGTGACATTTTTGGATTGAGAGCAGCTCTGTTTTTTAAACATTAACGTTTATGTTGGACAAGCTGTTTAAAAAAATGTTGTGGAAATGGAGCTAGGTCTGGTTTTAAACCTGTCTGTTCTTGATATATTTTATTTTATTTATTTTTTTCACCCTGGTAGAGATTAGGTGAGAGTAGAGCACAGCAGAAACCAGTTGTTTGGGCTCTTGTGTCTAATGAAGCTGATTTGTGAGGGGACTAATTAATTTTGAACCTGTCTTCATTTTATTTTCCGTGATCCAGCTGTGTGGATGTCACCACCTTCCTGTATTTCTCCGCATTTGCACCACTCATCTATGTCACATTTCTCAAAGGCTTCTTTGGGTTTGTAGAAAGAATATCACAAAATATACAGAATACCCCATATATGCACTTAATACACTTGAGCTTTTTTTATTCCTTTAATTTTACTACTTTCTTCTTTTTCACAGTTCAGAGCCCAAGATCCTGTTCTCCTACAAGTCACAGGTGGATGAGCCGGATGAGACTGATGTCCACCTTCCCCCCACTGTTGCTACAACACTTGGGCGCAAGGAGCTGACTGACCAGGGCCTGTTTTACTCCTCCACCCAGATTGATGGCTCTGGTCCCAGCAGCTCTCGTATGGTGGGAGCATACCTGGATGATGTTGCCTCTGGACCCTATGGATCCAGCAGCATTAATAGCATTGAGGCTGAACGCTGGAGGCCTGTGAATGCGTGAAAGCGTGACGAGGAGAGTGGAAAAAGAGAGATGGTTACCCAGCTCGGCTTCAGTGTTGTGCATGTGTAGTTTGTCAGGCAGGATGGTGACCAGGGGAGTTGGCCAAAAACATGCAGAGCAAAGTAGCAGGACTTCAAGGAGGGGTAATCTTGGTGTTTCTTTAAGGCCACGATAAATAAAACAAGTGGACACCGAAGGAGAGACTTTTTCTGGCCAATTATCTGGAAGACTGTGAATTTAGCAACTGCTTTTGTAACACTGTTGCCAGAGTGCACTGCTGCTGTAGCTCCACATCAGGAGTCCTGTCCCTCATTCTGGCCTCGACAGACTCCATATTGATTCTGTTTTAGGGGCCCTTACATGTGGGGGCTTTTACCGACTTGTCTCAGCACATTTTTCTGTCATTCCAGCATCAACCACTCAACCCTCAGTGATGAAATTTTAGCCCCATTTTAAAAACCCAAGTCTTAAAAATCTAATATTCTTCTGATGACAACCCAACATCTGTATTGTACATTCCCACTACAGCCTTTGGGTAACAGCATCAGCAGCACTACTGACTTTATCTGCTGCCTTGTACTAGATTTGTGACTCAACTGTCACTGTGCCTCTTTATACAAGGCAAGGACTTGTGCTTTTTCATTTTGATAGGTGTACTTTTGTCTTCTGAGGTAGGTGCTGTCTGTCCTGTCAACAAGTGAATGGTGTAAGCGTGATGTCTATCACTGCAATATAATAAGGAAACCAGTAACCCCTGAATACAGGCATTGCATTAATCCTAAAGATAACAAGCCACCTGTAAGACTCTTTGCTACCGGCCGAGACACGAGATCAGTTCTTGAACAATTCAGTTAGCATCTCAGGCACAAGTGCTCCTCTTTTCATTTCTTTCCTCTTCTATTTATTTCCTGCTTTTGCTTTAATTTCTTGCACTGCATTACCCATTCCTGCTCCTGAAAGGACATTTGTTAGCTTCAGAGTCATTGAGTAAATGCACCATTTGTGTGATCCGAACAACGAAAGAGCAGAAATCTTCTTTGTGTATTCCAATTCAGACTAGCGCTCATTTCATATCAGCACATGTAGCGCTGCTGAAAAGTTGAGTTTTGAGTGTTTTGCTGCTAACCTGTTTCGTGTGTTGAGAGTTTTCATAGATGTTATTACAAGTGGTAAAATTTGACCAAAAAATATTGCTCACTTTTAGAGTCTCAAATAATGGCATTGATACAGCCGCATTATTAAGATAATGACATTGATTCCTTCAGTGCAAGACAGGCTCTGGAAGTTATGTAATTTTGAGACAATATCATGCTGCAGAGAAAAAAAATCCATTTTGATTTATTTCAGGCTTGAGTTGTTTGCTTTTGCTTAACTCATGAAATCATACTTGTCATACATAGTATTATTCCAATCCCATGTTTGATTGTTTTGAACCATCTCACATATACTTATGCCTACCAAGGAGATAATGGATACAGGTTGTCCCCTAAAAATAATATATGTTTCATAGGAATGGATTACTCTATTTAAGAAAGCAGTATTCATAAATAGTGGAGATCTGTAAGCAGAAAATATAGGGTTACATTTATTTTTTTCACCATTGTAAAGTAACAAGACAGTAAAGAATTGAGGTGTTTCCCAGGAAGTACAGTATTTGTTCAAATCTCAAAAATAATTTATATTCATAGTTGAGTGCTGGTGAACTCTGCTGTATCACTTGGAGTTAGAATAATGATTGGGAAATCAGCTTGATGTTTGATGACACCTGAGTTCACAAGGTGCGTTGTGATGCAACTGAAGTGAGCTCTTTGCATACACAAGATGTATGTTGTCGAAATCATTTTTTGCAAATGATGTGTAAATTGCCTTTTTTTTTTTTAATTTAAGTGCATTGATTGTATTATATCCAGCCTGTATTAATGCAATGTGGTGAGCATTCCATGAACTACAGAATAAACCATGGACTTTGATTTGGCTGTTTTAGGGGTGAGATGTTGAATATTTGGGGCAATATGGTGTGTTGAAATTTTGGGATAGGGCTCCACTCTGTGGTTTCTTGTGGAAACTACACTCTTGGATAGGTGTTTTTTTTTTTTTTTTAAATGTGTATTTCCTTGTGTGTTTACGACGCAACTGTTTTGGCGTATACACCCACCCAGGAATCATATGTCCCTATGTCGTATTTGTCATTAAAAGCTTCACAAGTTGAGCTAGTCGCTCGTCAAAACAGTCAAACTACAACTCCCATCAACCCCTTGTCCACACAGCTGCACGTGTGGTAGTCATTGGGTTCGAATTAATCCATCCAGCCAATGAGAGTTAAGGATACTGCAGCGCCAGAGTGACCTTTATTGGAGTATTTTGACCAACAGTCGCTGTGGCGGCGACTCGTGCCGCTCTCTCATGACTCTGACCCCCTGTCACAACGTCTGACAGGGCTGCTGTTGTTATTTTATCTCCCCCTTTATTTAAGCAGGTGGGAAACGACAGCCGGTGAAAATGGGTGGAAATGGAAGCACGGCCAGAAAAGTGTCATTCGGACTGGACGAAGACGAGAAGGTCACAGTAATTGAAGGAGTGAAGGTAGATATAACGTATAACGTATCGCGCACGAGCCAGTGTTTCAAATTAGCGTTGTTTTTCAGTTAGAACCGCTCGAGCTAATTAACGGTTAGCTTGTTTCGCGGTGGTGTCGGGGATAAAGGTGCGCTGGCCGGATGACAGGTCCCATGTCCTGGGATGAACCCGGTCATGGGACCCCCCCCTCTACAGTCTCTCTCTATTCCCAGTGACCGTTACAGCTATGTAAAGGTTAGTAGGCTACTCTTAAAGCGGCTTCACTTACGACGCGTTGCTTGTCGTAAAAGGGGCAATAAAGCGGCACATTTACTCAGACATGTCATGATGCAGTATAACGATAATATGTTGGCGAAATTTCCACAACGTGACATGTATTCGTTAGCGAGGTGTCCTGTGTCAACTAGGCTTCTGGTAAAGGAGTTGTGTTACTGTAGCCGAGGGCACTTAAGATAACATTAGTTTCATTTTCATTACCACCACAACTCACATGTGTCCTACCTGTGAACTTGCGCAATGTCCCAGAGACTGGGAGAGTAAATTGAATGTTGTGTTCATAATAAGAATACATTACTACTGGGTAAGGTCAAAGAGGTCAGGCACAGCTGTACAACATCTGGACCTTGTAAACAAGTAAGTGACTTGCTCAAAGGCACGTCTGCAGGCAGGGTGGTAGATTATTTAACATAATCATAATCTTGATATTAAATGGTTGAAATAGAAAAGGATTCGACGTTTGATTTCAAGGGACCAAAATATATGCTGTTTCAACACAGTTACCTGGATTTATATCAGATCACAAAAAGCAACTAAAATATCGTTTGACATTTTTATTTCCAAGCTCAACCAGACATAAAAATGAAAAACAATCTATGTGTTTTCATGAAAACAGGCCTCCTGTTAACTGTAAAGTGCCATATTCTCATTTACTGAGCTTTATAATGTTCACATTCTATAAAAGAAACCTGAAAGATCATTAAATTTCTATTTATTTACATTAAAGCAGGGATTCTCTGAAAAACTGAACTCCAATTTATAGTCTGAAACAAAATAATTTTAGAACGTAGGAATTAGCAAAACTCATTTATCTGCAAATTAAATATGAAATTGCATCCTTAGAACTGCCAGGAGAATTTCAAAATAAAGGCGTATCTTACTAATGATGCTGTGTATCAATGTCTGATTGATACTTTCATTTTGGATTCATACTGTTGTTGACTTGCTGATCACTGAACTTATGTATTGATATATTTAGATCAATGGTTCAAACCTTATCCTTACCATGCAACATATCCTGCCCTGCTTTGGATGTGTGTGTTTATGTGCTTGTGTTTATTCCCACGCTCCAGCTCTCAGAGGATGTGCTCCGCCGGATGAGGGAAGCTCAGGGGTTTGACAGCTCAAAGTCACCACCATCTCCGCAGGACAGTCACAAACCACCACCACGTACGTCCCAGTCACAGACCTGTCCTTGTCACTGAGCCCCCATTGGTTTGCCTGTTCTGTTAAAACTTTGGAGGCTGTAGCTTGTGGTGCTGTTGAATTGAATTGCATTATACACTGAGTTGTGTGTTTTGTTTAACCTTTTATGATTTGCAGTGGGCTTAATAATAGGAATTCCTGTCTGCATGACGTAATGTACACTGCATACTCCAAAATAATCATTCACTTGAGTCAATGCCTCTTTTCACTGTTTCAACAAAAGCTGTACTTTGAAACTTTCATGAAGGTATTTACTGTTTTATTAATCAGAAATTGCTAGGTTCAGCTAGGCATACTGCCAACTGAGTGAATGTCCACTTATGAACTGATATGACTGTACAGTATTAGGATAACAGCTGTGTGACTTAATTTAGATTGTTCATTGTAGAAAAGGTAGTGTATAGGACACATCAAATGAGTCACATTTGCACTTTTATTTGAATATTTACACAACATCTTAGAGTCTGATAAGCCAGCTACCTTACTGGGTCGCTCAGATATGTTATTTTGTAATTAAAGGTCATAGATATTAAAGCTACATTTAGCTGTTACCAATAGATAACGGTTTAAAAGGCAGACTTGTTTCAGTCTACTTACCACAGTTAATTTTTTAAGACTGATGTCATGCCCATAGGGATTGTAATCGGCCAAGACTTAACTCCTCATGTACCGGTGACCATACGCTCCATCTGATCTGGAAAATGATGCATATTCTTATTGCTTATATAACTGACATTAATCCCATTTGAATTTCAGGTCCAAAACCAACGGGACCCTCCAGTAAAGAAATACAGGAAGAACTGCGCAAAGAGTAGGTGTTCACTATGTCAAGGTTAACGACCTTCCATGAAATTTGCATGAAATCTTTATTTTCTATTACTTATTTATTATTCATTCATGAGTGAATTAACAATTTATTGTATCATATTGTATATAATGTACTATATATTGTAATACTGAATTAATCTTGACTCACTTGGAATTTAGTAATTAAATAATCACTTCATAACTGCAAAATCATTCCTTGTAAATAAAAGATTGTGCACCGAATTTGATCCTAATGTATATTCTCAGATATTTAAGTTCAGCCCCCTGTGTTGACAGAGTCAGCCTCTAACCAGTGGATGTGACAGATGTACAACATAGCAGACACATGATACTAACGTGTAATGTTTACAGTGAACACACACTTGCTGCGTGACCTGTAAACACTTCTACTTCACGTCTATGCTGATTTACACTCTCTATATAACAGGCATGCTGCTATGCTGCTGGAATGCTCATATACTATACTGAGTGTCTAGATTATCATGTTGGCAGGTCTGCTCTCACTGAAACGCTGTTTCCTGGAAACTAGTTAGACATATAATATACAGCATATTATATCTTGATTGGTGGCAAATCCCAGTAATATAATGTGTTCCCAGTGATGTAGGTCTTTGTCGTTAACAAATTAGAGAAATAGGCTCATGGCCAAGATGACAGTGGTGTAAATCTATCGACCATATGGCAGTTTAGTAGATAGTGGAGAAGAAATATCTTTGTAGATACTGTAGAAGAAGCATATCAAGCAACCAATATTTTATATAGGTTATATTTGTAAAGCTGGCAATCCTGATATGTTATGTGTTCAGTCTCTCTGACCTTAATGTACATTAGATTGTTGATAACCTTTTTGATTTTAATGCAATACTTGAATTTAATTTCACAAAACAATTAATGAATATCACATTACTGAAACAGCGTTTTTCATTTTGATCCCAAAAATATAGATATTGGAGTTGCTCCAAACCCTACCAAGCACATGTTTACATGATACACAAAGTGGCTAAGAATAAAACATTTTTTCTTCTTGTCTGCTTCAGTTTTGAGCGGCAACAAGCCCTGGTGCAGGAGCAGTTGGCCAGATTATCCCAGAGGGAGAAAGAGACTGTTGCAACTGCAGGCCTGGAGGAGCTGATGCCCGCCCTCATCATTGAGAAAGGGAAAGTCCGTGAGGAGCAAGAAAGGGCAAAGATGCTGGTGAGTAAAATATTTGGTGCCTTCGATAAGGGTCAAACCTTCGTTTTCCATTGAAGTAAGACTTAACTGTGCTCAATATCTCACAAAACTATTGATTCGATGTTTTGATTGCCACTTTGTCAGACCATAGCAAACCACATATTTATTTTTGCTTTACTTGGTCTTTAAATAATTGATTGAGTAAATTAAATGGTCAATTTTTCCAGCTGTTACAGTGCCTTTGTTTATAACTATACTCTACACTCAATAATAAATCTTTGCACTGAATACATTATGACAGTGGTGCATGGATAACATACAGCACATGCGATGGTGGAGATATACAGTATTTGTATTTTATGTATATTTATGTGCATTTTATTTAATTTTAGAAAATCACTGATAATGCTTATAGACTGGAATTTAACTATGATTATCTATTTTAGGAATTTTGATTAAAAGGGAAAAGGAACATGAACAATACATTTTACACTTATTATAATAAAAGCCACAGGTGTTTCCTTTATTTCTATAATAGGATGAACTCTGCTTGTATGTCAAGACATTGATTGTTGTCTCCATATAGAAATGGTGACAGCTCTGCTTTCTCATTTCAAATGTGCTTGCACAATGTCGTCAGATCCAGAATTCAGACTGATAATGTGTCAGTGTGTGGGAGTGAAAATGAGGTGATTACCAGAGAGTTGTTTTGGACTTTGATAGAAAATGAAAGAATAACTGTTTCACAAAGTTTGACACAAGAGTGGGACACATTCCTGTGTGCGCCAGTACAGCGTGTCAGTGTGTGTGTGAGGTTTGAGCACCCTTTGTCTTTAAATTGAAGGAAACTTGGAGTTAAGGTGCAAAGCAGAATTTTTATCTGTGCATTATCTGTTCTTTTAAGTGAAGTAAAGGAGTGTGTGTGTGTGTGTGTGTGTGTGCGCGTGCGTGCGTGCGTGCTCCTATCATTTTCAGCTGTAGTAACTTTGGACAGCCAGAGACCATTTGTCCTGACATTCATAAGAATTTTCAGTGTCCAGCCTACTGTTCCTATGCTAGCATGCTAGGCTAGCAGGTCTGAGCTTCTTACTCCCTGTGGTAGAAACTTTGTTTCATAACAATAACAAGTATTGTAAACTGGACTCATTATTGTATATTTCACCAAACTAAGATTAAGTCGGTCAGGGTTGAGGGCCTAAGAGGCGGGAGGGACATGGGCCTGGATCTGGTCCCGATCCCCAATCCCGATCCCGGTCCCGGTCCCGGTTCGGGTCCCGGTCCAGATCCCGATCCCGGTCCCGATTCGGGTACCGGTCCCGGTTCCGGTTCGGGTACCGGTCCCAGTTCGGGTACCGGTCCCGGTTCCGGTTCGGGTACCGGTTCGGGTCCCGGTTCCGGTTCGGGTGCCGGTCCCGGTTCGGGCCCCGGTTCCGGTTCGGGTCCCGATTCCGGTCTCGGTTCGGGTTCCGGTTCGGGTTCCGGTTCGGGTCCCGGTTCCGGTTCCGGTCTCGGTCCCGGTTCGGGGCCCGGTTCCGGTCCCGGTTCCGGTTTGGGTACCGGTCCCGGTTCGGGTTCGGGTTGGGGTTGGGGTTCGGGTTCCGGTCCCGGTTCCGGTTCGGGTTCCGGTCCGGGTTCCGGTCCTACTCCTGGTTCCTGTAACGTCCGGGTTTCCACTGTGGCTCTGGTACCGGT
>OMNW01035604.1:3781-30630 GCA_900303245.1 Selene dorsalis
AAGCAGCAGTGGTGGACGGCTCCTCTCTCTTCGTACCAGGACAGAGAGATACAGAAGATCTTTTATACCCACAGCCATCAGGCTTTTTAATTCTTCTGCAAATAGTAGATGAGCTGACAGACAAATGAATTTCCCTTTGGGATTAATAAAGTCATTCGTATTCGTACTCAGTGTCTGTCTGCTTCCCCCTGTCAGAAAGATGTTGTACAGTCTAAGGACCAGGGGGATGAAAGAGTTTGTGAGTCTGTCAGTGGAGCAGGACAGGGACATCCGTTTGTCCAGGGTCCTTCTTTCTGCCACTCTCACCACTGAGTCCAGCTCTGTGTCAACCACATCCCTCTTCTTGCTGCTACCTACCCAGCACACTACTGTGTAAAAGAGGACACTGGCCACCACAGACTGGTAAAACATCTGTAACAGTAGTTGCAGACGTTGAAAGACCCCAGTCTTTTTAAGAACACAGACATCTCTCTCCCTTCAGTGTTTCCAGACCAGTCCAGGCTGCCGTCCAGCTGCAGCCTCAGATATCTGTAGGTGCACTGTATTATTTGTAGTGTCTCTGTTAAAGTGAAGTGACAGTAAAAGCCCTCAGCTGTACTTCATCTTAACAACACTGAACCAAGAGTGACCATGTTAAACATTATTCCTTGAACATATGTATGAATACAGTATATTCAATAATTAAAGGTGTATAAATGGTCCAGTTTTCATCATATATAATCCACTACGTTGAGCCTCCCATTAAAATGTCTATACAATACCAGCCTGAGCTCAAAGTTTATATGACTTCCTTAGTGCTTTAATAGCTACTTGGCACACAAGAAAATAATTCCATGTAGTGTATGTGTGTGCTTATGTAACACTACTTCCATAATGTGTGCGTACATGGGCAGCAGTCAGACACAGTGTGTGCCAGCTTGTTTCCTTTCCTGGCCCCCAAAGCTGGAGCAAAGCTGCGTGATGAAAACTGTGATAACTCCCCCGAGGGCCTGGGGACAGCCACAGAGCTGCTACATGGCTTTGTTCATTTTGGACTGATTTCAATCCAGGAGAATCAACATCTAGCCATGACAGATGTCCAGCTGTCACACAGGGTGAAGGACAGACAGTTTTGAGTCTCAGTCGTTATTTCTGATGTTTTATAAAGATTAATATTGTTAATATGAGGGGTTGCTGAATGTCGTCATGTCCCTTGTGCAAAATGAGGAAAGTTTCTAACAACTAAAGTAAAATAAACTTGTTTCTCACATAACATGCTGTCATATACAGGAAGAGGAGTTTGCATGTTCTCCCTGTGTCTGTCTGGGTTCTCCCCAGGTAGACTGGTGACTCTAAACTGCCTGTAGGTGTGAATTCAAGCATGTGAGGTTGTTTGTCTCTTTATGTGTCTACTAGGCATGGGCCGGTTACCATGTTCAAGGTATACCACGGTATGAAAAAGTCACTGTTTCAAAACCACCAAAATGTTCTGCATACCGTTCCTGCAGTCTGAGCTGTTTTTATGTCTCAAAGAGAGAAAGTGCAGATCAGAACTCCCTCAGGTCGTGTGCAGCTGCAGCACAGACTGTCACGTGTGGCGCTGTAACGCTGCCACAGAAATACACCAAAAACAGGGAAGACCTGGAAAGCTCATGTGCTGTATTCAATTATGTCCAAATATGCCGGTTGATGCCAATTTAACGGGCGCAATTCAGGCGCAGTATCCGAGGGACTCGACAGTAGTCAGCCGCTGTTGTTACGTTACGTCTCACGGTGTGGCTCAGGTCACAGGTTACAGGGTGTCTGCAGGAAAACTTTACCCACTCTGAGACCCGTTTCCAAAAAACAGACCTCCTTTAAAGGACTAGTGCATTATTAAGATTTTATTTAGAAGAATACGTTCATTTATTTTATTATTTATTTTGATACACATTTACTGATGATCCAAATATTCTATATGTTACTTAAAAATAAAAGACTGTGTTCAGTGGAAAAGTTGTTGTTTTTTTACGCAGACATGTTTTAGAGCTGTAATACCGTAGTACTGTGAAACCGTGATACTTTCCTAGTGCCTGGTGTCCACCTGCAATCCTGCATAGATAAGCAGTATAGCTAATGGATGTATAATCTTTGATCTTTGAATTACAGTTTCCCTCCTACATGCAACCACTTGTCATCACACAAGCACATTCTTCACTGAGGTCACATGAGGAAACCCATCCTCCAATTTCACTGATGAGGACCATGAAATGTAGTCATCGGCTTAGAAGCTGGTGAGTGTGTGTTTGTGGACAAGTCAACGTCATGTTGTCACTCAATATATACTGTACATTTCCAGCAAGGTGCCCAGTGCACACTGAGCAGAAGGGGGCAGAGGCAACATAAATGTAAACAAACATTGAATGCAAAGAGAAATATGGGCAACAGGGAGAAATGCGAGTTCCTGTAGAGTCTGGAGATGAGTCCACATCGCAAACATCAGTCAGAGAACAACTGGCTGTGGACAAAAGAAAGGCACAACCCCTCCAGTGTAGTGTAAATCCAACTTCCTTAAATGAAACCTTCCAACTTTGAATAAAGATTGCTCACATTGTCTGAACTGCGGAAATGTTGGTGGTGGAACAAGTGTAATATCTAAACATAGGAACAGATTTCCATTCTGAAACACTCACTGAATAATTCTGGTGATAATAATTTCAAGACATAACTGTGAATCCACTGCAAAGATCTGACTTTAGACCTACTTGTGTCCGAGCTCATGGGCGATGGTGAAGGCCAGATTGAGTCCATTGTCCTCTGCTAACACACACTTCCTCTTGGCGCTGCATACACCACCCAGATACGCAATACCTGTAACACAGTGACATGACATGACAGTGACTTTAATAAGTAACAGTTAGAGCTTTGTTGGATAATTGTTTAAATTAATACAAGCCCAAAGCTGCTGCAAATGAATCATCACACCTCAGCTTTTGTTGATATAAACAAAAATAAGGTCTTATCGATACTTATACTACATATGAACATCAGTGTGTCACAACAGGGGAAAGATTCTAAAATGGTTCTATCAATGTTTGAGTCACTGAAGGACTGAGCTGCCTTCAGGCAACTGAACTAAACTGGACAGTGGAGGGTTTGTAGTGGACATGGCTTTATTAGATGTGTACAGTCCCACAGTCCTCATATCCCTCCTCATATTTATAGAAAACTATTCTGAACTATTGAAAAACTATTGTGATAAATGCATAAATGAAATTGTAAACTTGTGTTATAACATACAGTATGTGCTTTTTATGGTCTTATCAAACACTCAAAGCCCTTTAGAATGGAAGCAACATTCACTCACACACTCATACAACAATTCTTCCACATACAGCACTTTAAAAACATACAGGCTTCACAATAGAGGGCAACTTGGGGTTCTATCTTAAGGGCACTTTAACACTGGAACTGAACCACCGGCCTTACAGTGTGAGTGGATTACTGTGTCTATCGTCTCAGCCACAGCCTCCTCCTCCACCCTTTGTGTCACATCTGATCAAGAGGTAGATAGATACTACAGTATATTTAGCCCCTCAGGAATATTAATCATATATTTTTTGCATGGACACAGATAAACAGATATCTTAGACAGTGACATTGCTTCTGTTTAGAGCTCATAGGTGTAACTCTCTTTTACAACACTTACAGAAAATCCTAATAGCAGAAATCCAAATGTACCTCTATGGGATTTGGGAGGTGTGATGGTGTGTAAGCAATCCTGTCAACACAGATGTCAAGCAGATGAACAGCCGTCCGCTGTTTAACCATATTTAACAGCTGGGGTTTCCAAGAGGCCAAAGAAACGTCATGCATCATTTTCTCTATTTCTGTATTTCTCTTCTCATCGCTTCAAAATATGATTATACCCATTTCTCCTAAGGTTCAGTAAAGCTGTGAAATATCAAGCTCATGAAATGGGGAACAAATGAAATGATCTCAGGAGTTGTCATCTTCATTTTTAATGATCTCCACCACAAATATCAAAGTGAAGACAAGCTGATTAGAGGCCTTGATGTACCCACATGGTGGTCCTGTAGCTCCTATGTGCACCTGTCAGCACAGTCCACCACCTAAGAGGATCCCACACATGAATTCACAGCAGCTATGCCATGTATACTGCCAATGCACAACCATTACTTTGGTTTAGCACCCCTATCCACCCCCCAATCAGCTTATGGATCCCTCAATTGACAACTGCCTCAACCCAAATGCATCAAACTAGTCATACCAGAGTTGCAGGACTTGAACATCACATGTGTGGACCGATGAGCAGGACAAACACAGCAAGTTTCTTATTAGACTTGACTAATTGGTCTAAAATTCCAGAGGTTCTGAACAACAGTGACACGTTTACTGGACAGAAACCTCTTCAGTTGAGTGCTCATGGTAAGCAGACATGTCTTAGAGCAGGAGTGTTGAAGAATGTTTAAAAAACAATCAATCAGCTTTTCATCCAGGAATGCGTCCACGCAAAAGTTACAGATCTCCATGTGTCAGTAAACACACACACAAACACACACTTGGATGTCTTTCCGCCTCTGGAGTCGGTCCACGGAGCAGTCGTCTGAATCCAGACTGGTATGAATTAAATCTCTGATGATAATATGACAATTGAAGCCAGATGAAGCCTGACTAGCCCAGTCAACAAGTCAGGCAAGTGTTATTTATACTGTTCCATTTTATAGCATTAGTTATGACACTCGATAGGTTTGGCAGGTGAGGTTGAGGCAGGGATGCACTTCTTCCTTATATGTAAATCACTGATGAAATAGGGAACATTCGTTATTTGAACAAATTTGATTCTGTGAATTTCAACAGCAACATCGGTTTTGTGAAACCTCCATGGTCCTCTATGACTTCAATTGGAACTGGAATTGAAAATGAATCAAACTGAATTCAGAAAGAGACAGAGTGGGAGTATTCATAATAACATCAATAATTATAATTATGACATTAACAGGCTCTACAGCTCCAGGAGGAGAACAACAAAATAGCACATGACTAAGGGAGAGAGAAGATACTGCGTTAAAAACATTAACTAACAGGACATGAATGTGCGCAGATGGGAGGGAGGAAGAGAGGAAGAAGTCCTCCTGCATCTTAGGGGATGGTTCAGGGCAAGTTTGAGTGAGCTTATAATCTTTATCAAAGAGGAAGGTTTGAATCTTAAGTGTAGAGATGGAGTCACCCTTCCGGATCCAGACTGGGAGCTGGTTTAACAGGAGCCACAGGTAGACCTGCATTTAGAGCGGAGAGTGTAGGGTATATGAGCACTTTAAGATATGAAGATGCCTGATTATTAAAGGCTTCGTCCGTGAGGCAAAGGATTTTAAATTTTGTTCTGGATTACGCAGGGAGCCACTGCAGAGAAGCTAATGTGGGAGACATGTGATCTCTTTCCCTTGACAGAGAGAGGAGATGGGGAGGTCTTATCAGCCAACATGGCAAATACTCGCATTACTTCACCAGCGCATGAAGCGAGTGAGGTTTCAGGGCTGAGGTCTGTGTGATAAGACAGAGCTGTTCAGATAAACTGCAGGGGAACAACTGGAGAAGTTTAAGTGGCCGTTGGCCCATTAGATAAAGAGCAGCAATAAATTCACAGAGATCATAATAAATCTGAGGTTTAAAGAGAGATTTCCTGTTGTGTCACAAATCTGCCACAATCTGGATCATTATCAAGCTCCATTCAGGACCGGTCCATTGGCCTCCATTAGTTCACTGTAACACAGCAATCTGTGTAATGCAAGCCATACATGTATAGCGCAAGGTTAGAAGAAAAGGATCTATGAACGCTCTGTGTCCATGTCAGTGTGCTTGCAGTTCTTGCTTGGGAGTGGATTAAATTAGAACCAATACGTGTTGATATTTCTGTTGTGAACATGTTGAGGATGATTTAGATGGTTGACTGTTGACACTAATCCCAGATTGGCTCATTCCCTCCTATATTATTTGAACTCCAATCAAACAAACCGAAGATACAGAACAGTACGTCTCTTTTCTGCTTGTCAAAAGGCCATTGTACAATATGCAACTCTGTCTGCTTTTGATTATGGTGATGATGCTTCGCTCACACTGAAACCACTCAACTGTACATCAGGGTGCACTGAGGTGATTCTTTCCAACTCAACAATGCATCCTATATTAAAAGCTTGCGTGTTCCTCTTCAACAGCTGGAAAGAAGCAGCAATGTACATTGTTTATTGATAAGGTCCTGTTACAGAGGCAGCCAAGATTCCTATGTTCCTCTCTGGTGACATTTAAATACAGCACTCGCTTGGTCAGGTCACAGAACGTCTTCACTTGAACTGCACCCCAGAGGATTGATTTCACATATCACGCTGCAGACCACACCTGAAGCTACAGTCTCTCACTTGATCAGAACATTTTAAAATGTTGCCCTCATGTACTCATACTAACAACTGGGAATGCTTTTATTAAGAAGTATGTGAATGCGTTTAATGTTAGTCTCTGAGTTCCTTTCTGTGTGTCCATTGAAATCGTTGTAAATTGAAGTGTCTGTCTATGTATAAAAAATGTATAAAAAATGTACACAGGTCTTTCTCCAAAGAGAGATTGCAATCTCAGTGAGACTCTACCTGTATAAATAGAGCTACGTCACTAATTACATGTATGGTAGTAAAGAGCTATAAGTGCAGGGTAAACAGGAGTGAGCTGAGTACACAGCCCTGGGGAGTGACAGTATCATGTTCACCTGCTTATTAGTAACATCCCGACATGAACCTTCTCTTTTCCAGGAGAGGCAGTGCTGGGTGGAAGGATGTAGCCTCTTAATTGGAGCAGCTGGCGCAGCAGGGGGTCAGGTTTTCTGCAGGATGAGCCTCTGAAAGCATGTCATGATGGCAGGTGTGAGCGAGTAGGTGGAGGACTCATTAGATGATGGTGGTTGACTTGAAGTATGTGGGGACAACTGTCTGCGCCAAAGAGACGTCTGTGAGCCTGGAGAGGATCTTCCTCACATGCACATTATCCAACCTGTCAATTCACGCATAGATGTTGTTCAGCTCATCTTGAGTGTGGGTTTTGTAATGAGTAATCCTCCAGATCAACGTTCCTGCAGGAAGCTGCCTCAAAAACAGTCCAGTCAGTCAGGTCTCTATCACTGAGACAACCTCCTCTGCTACAGCTGCATCTGTTTCTGGAGTGAAGCCCCTGTGCTGGGATCAAGATGACAGATACAGTATGTGGTCTGAGTGGCCAGTGTGGGCGCTTTGACACCCACAAAGCCCCTGTGAGTTCGGAGCAGTTCGTAGTTGCCTTGTTATTGTCATCCAGGGTTTTTTACATGGGTTTTCACTAATGTAACTATGTCGATGACGTGCGCCACCGCAGCACGGCTCATTCCATGCTCTGTGATGGTCGGCTACACGGTATTTGCTACTGCTAATAACATGGTTCATTTTTGTGTATTTCCAAATTAATTTCCAAATCTATTTCCAAACAAAATGATTAGTTGGACGAAGTTCAGCTTCCACAGGCAGAGCACAGAGTCAATGAGCCGTGCTGCGGTGACGCACAGCAGTGACGTCATCAAAGTAGTTACATTTGTAAAAACCCCTGTAAAAAACCCTGGATGATAATAACAAAGCAGCTCTGAACCGCTCCGAACTCACAGGGGAATAGTGCTGGTGATTCATAACAACATATTGGTGAAATGAAGGAGTTTCACGGCAGATAATGTCTTATTTAGATGCTGCATCGATGATGCCCCATCACTCCCATTATATGGATATATGCGGATCTCAAATGGATCTAAATATCTTCCGAAGGACTCCAAGTTACACCAGAGTTGTTCGGGTGAGTAAACGTATTTTATGCGAGAAATAAGGTCCAAGTTGCCAAAAACGGAACTTCTTTAAAGTGATCATGTGGGTGAGACACTTATGCCCCTTTAGTGCAACTCGGCTCGACTCTTCACGGCTGTACAGTTTTTTTTTTACTAGCACCTAGTACCTGGTACCTGGTAGTTTTTTGGTAACGCCTCAGCCTAAGTTCCAATTGACCTTTTGCAAAAGCCCGCCCCCAAACAGTCATTGTCCAGTCATACATCCTAGAAACCGTTACTATGTAGACAAGGTCTGACAAGCTGCAGACCTCCGACAAGCAAAATGGTGAAGAGAGGTGCGCTGGGAGTCGTGTTCTTTCCCTTCCCAAAGCCAAAGACCCAACAGGAGCAGTGCCTACAATGGATCAAACAGTGTGGAAGGCCCCACTCCCAGCTCAATGTCACGAAAATAAACAAGCATACATACGTCTGCTCCAAGGTAAGGCTAACGCCACACCTCTCTAACTTTATGTTACATCAGTCAAAGTTGAACATAGCGTCCCAACAGGCAATTTAAACTTATTTTGTTTTCATCTTTCATGTAGCATTTTGTGAGAGCTTACCCGGCAGTACCAGAGCAAGACCGGTCCACAAGGCTGTGCTCGATGCATTTGAGGTAGAGGTCATGGGGTTTCTCTGATTTTGCCATTGACTGGTATGCTTCGATAGTCGTAGTGTCCTCTTCGTTGCTTATTTTAATATTTTGAATATATCCCTCCACTGCATACTGTAACCCCTTTCGCCTTAATCTGGAAGATTGACACGCACCGGTATACTTCTCCCCACTATGACACTGTGTTGACACTCTGTCAGTGTCAAGAAGCTTGACGGGCTAGCAACAGTAACTAAGAGGGCCGGGGCTTTTGTGCAAGGTCAATTGAGCCGAGGCAATACTAAACCGTGACGTCAATCGACTGCCTTCCTCTGATTGGCCAGAGCGTCGCCACTGAAGGAATCCCGAGCGCAACGTCCAACACAAGATTCAAACCCTCTAATTTTAAAAACACACTGTACTGATCTGTACTGAGACTGTTGGTGTTCTTTCACGTGAGTTAAACGACTGCTGTGTGGAAAACCACGCTGTGGTCCATAATCAAGGTGCAGACGAGTGTGTTTGGAGCTGATGAGAGGATCGAAAAAAGAGAGCGGGACGATGTGACCGTAGCTGCCGTGCTATGACAGGAACTAAACTGAGCCGAGGCGACTCGAGCCGAGTAGAGCTGTGACTGTGTAGTGGAAAAGGGGCTTTAGAGTGTACAGTGTATTAGCTGCAGTAGATTTGGATCAGCGCCACATTAAAGAAGCGCCCACATGCCCTGCCTCCATTCTCCACCTGGCCACACCTCCTCATCAGCTTCACTGTTCACCTGTTGCTCCCAGCTGCACCACATCACCAGTCAAGCCAGCATTTACGCAACCTCAGTCCACTGTATCGTTACCAAATGGTCTTTGCACCAATGCCAGACCATCCAGCACTCTTTCCTGGACTGACTCCCTGGTTTTTAACTCAGCTTGCCTTTGACCACCTCTTCTCATCTCTTCCCCGCTAAACTCAACAACCTTCCATCCCTGAGCATGAGTTTTCTCTGTCTGTCTCCTGGTTCTTGTCTGCCTGTGGCTTTTTGGCGTGCCCCTGCTTCAGTGTTATCGAGAGAGCCCAGTGACTCCTGCCAAGAGATACACCTCTTCTCTGAGAGTGCTACTGGCCTGACCTCACCTGCTGGCTCAACGACCCCTTGTCTGTCCACGACCTTCTATCTGCCTGCTCCCTTCTGGTGTGTCGGCTCTGCTGCCAGTTCACCTGTTGCAGCCCACGAACTCTACAAGCCACTGTTCTGTTATCATCGACCTGTTATCTACCTGAGCCCTGCCTGTACTCAAGTGTAATTACAGGGATCAGCGTAAAAATGGTCAATGAGTGTTGGTCTCAGAGAATTCATCTGATTTGTTTGTTTTTTTATGTAATATTGCAGTAAAAATGTATCTGCTCTGTTCTTGTCAGAAATAACGCAGACAGTGGTAGTAGCTTTGAGATGGCAGCTGTACACTAAAGGAAAGAAGACATGTGCTCTCCCCCTTTTTACGAACAGGAATGAAGAGAGAGGTAAAGCAAACATGAGGCCACAGAACAGGGAACTGTACAACAGACGGACTGTTTTTGTGCTGCTTAGAAACACAGCTGATAAGGAACATGACATTAAGAGGACTTGGCAGATGTCTCTTGGAACTCCACCGCTCTTCCAGATATTTTTCTAGTTAATCTTGGCGCGGTCTGACATGTATAATTATTTTTCCTGTTAAAAAAAACATACTGAACTCTAAGAAAAGATAATTTTCCCTGGGGACCTTCGCTCAGGTCATACTCCTCTCTCTCTCTCTCTCTCCCCCCTTGTTTCCTGCCTGACTACACTATCAGCTATCCATTAGAGGCGAACATGCCAAAAAATACTACAAATAAAGAACTGCATGGGTCGTCCCCCTCTATCAAATCTGCTGATACTGCTGAGCACATTTTAACATATCCAAACCTGTGTGATGCATGGGCCTTCAGACGGATTTGGAAAAGCTCCCTGCGGTCTTTCTCTTGCACCAGCAAATCAACATGCTTTTTTTCAATGGCTCAACTTGAAAGTGCATAAAACATAAAACATTTGATGTGAAATTTATAACTGTCAAAGTATTTTTAGGCATTAATTGGCCTTTTATTAGGCAGTACAGGGTAGGGAAGTGACAGGAAATCTGGGGAGAGAAAGGAGTGATGTGGAAAAATATCCACAGAAAGACCTGAAGCAGGAATGCTGCAATGGCATGTTTAGCACATTAAACTGCTGTACGCTGATACACCGATTTTAAGTACGCATATCACATGCACATGTCGGCAGGTGGTATTTGGAAGGTTTACTGTTGCATACTTGACATTCTTGTGTCCTTTCCAGCATTATTAAAATATTTTATATTCCTTGAGTAACTTGTCCCCATTGTGTTTATATTATATTATATGACTTTGATTTATCATACAGCATCATATGACATGATTTTCTGTAGCAGCTCTTTAACAGTGACAAAATTATTAAATTAAGTAAAGTATTACAGAGGCTGTAAGTCTGTGTCCTGACCAGAGGCTCTCTAAAATAGATTAGGTGGAATATGTAATCATATTGAAACACATCCACATGGGGATTACTGTATGTTGTTCAGCAGTGTTGACAAGTACCAACAGGAGATTCTTTTAGACTAGAGTGATGTGATCTCGTTTGTCGTTTTGACCATCACCAAACTAGAATCCATCTATTATAATGCAGAGAAGTTGCATATGAATGATTTTAAATCAAAATGACATAAGAAGTATTTTCTGTTTCAATACAGGGTTTGCAAATGTTTTTTGTTTGTCACACCTCCCTCTCTGCATACAGTGGGATGTCTGATCATTGTTGATGCAGCACTTTGTCTATTATTGATTCTGTAAATGTGGATGTGTATCAGTCTGAAATGATGAATAAAGTTTCAGTTTGAATGCAGAGTGTAGTTTAGAAGTTTGAGATCCTCTAGCCTTCTCAGATCTTTCATCTTGCCACAGTATTGTACCAAATGGGTCCATTTAGTAAAATCCAGACTCGGTGGTTTTGGATTGGACCGGGCTCAGGGTAGAGCCCTGTTCACAACAAATAGTTAAAGCTGATGAAAACAGATGTTGGCCTGGATTTGAACATGTGTTTGTTCCTCCTCATTGGCTTGCTGTTTTACAACCATGCATGCTCAGTCAGAAGCTACAATTATGTGTGCAGAATGTGTAAGATCCGAGACAATTACAGGAGAGCATCCTCCATCTTTAAATTCAAATAAGGAGGGAAGGCTCAGGGAACACCTGCTGTTGAGTCTTCAAGGTCAAACAAGTACTTTTCTGTTTGAATGACTGACATCCATCTTCTCATAGATCAGATGTTAATCATAAACCAGGCTCCCCTGATAATTAACCCTATATTTAGCTTTAACTATCCCACAGTGAGCCGCACGGCTTGGACTGGATTTTTTGTTTCCACATCTGGATATATAAGCGTTTTCCTGCCGGGAGACTAACTTATGGAGTGTAAGATAAATTTGGTGGGTAATGAGATGATGTATGAGAACTGGATATGAGGGTAAATTACAGTTCCACTACACAAATGTCCATGTTTGTGATAGTTTTAAGTTTTTTCTTTTCTTCTGTGATCTTTGCTGTTTTTGTGAAATCATAATCTATGAAACCAAGAAAGATGTTTAGGGGAGAAATCAATTTCTCAAACAAAAAATGCAACTTTTAACAATGCCTTGTAATTTATAAGGTAATGATGTGTTGCTTTGTGTAGTGTCTTTAGTTAAAAAAAAATGAAATAGTACTCAAGGACTGCATTTGAACAATTAAGTCAATACATTCCACCACTAGTGAGAACAATCTGTGCTGCAGTTTGATTACCTCTTAAATACCTTAGTCAAACAGCTTTGTATTTACATACTTACATTTGCTCATCTGTGTTCACATGGTTACGAACTAACTCAACACTGACATATTGTTTTGATGTCATTCATGTGTCCACACAATCAGGGAAGCAAATAAAACTTTCAGTGGAATGAATGACCCTCCATGTTTGGTCCACAGACGAAGGTCCTCATTAGCGGATCAGATTCCTCTTAAATGACATTGGATGCTGGTCCTGAACAAGCCTTTACCACAGCGGACCTATAAAGCCCATGTGAATAAAACAGAGCTGAGTGGTGAAGTTCCACAGTGAGGTCAGAGATGTGGCTGAGATTTTCTGCAGCATCAAAGATCCGTTGAAGCCAGCACTTCTGAGGCTAAAGCCCCCAGACAAAGAGCTGCGATCCACAGCGCTGTGGTTATCAGTGCTGGGTTTTGACTTGGTGTTAGGGGCTAGCTGGCTGATCAAACACTGATGTGTTGGCTCACATAGCTGGCAGCACATCCAGCCAGACAGCCTCAAAAGAGCTACAAAGCCTGATCAGGCCTCTGGACTCACAGCACTGTGCTGCCCACAAGCAGCTTCGGCCAGCCATTTATTTTGCGCTAATTAGCCGTTACAACATGAAGGGCTTTCCAATGAGCCACTGAATCCTGGGCAGTCGAAGCTCCCAGTGCTGACAACACAGGCCTGAGTCAGCCTGGAAGAGACGCTTTGTTCGCCCTCTCACGTACACATACATGCACACACATATATGCACACATGCTTGCACATAAACACATGCAAATACTGGTTCACCATAGATTGACCCCACTGACCTTGTTGTCACACTAACCTCCCCCACCTATGTACACACTACACACTAACACAAAATGCTATACACACATACTGAACACAGATATACAGATGTGCCATCATACACATGCATTAACACACTAATTAGTGAGCTCCTCCTGTCTCACATGCACTCACTGAGAAAAACTTGTGCACATGCAAACACATGACACACAAATCACATGTGTGTTTACATAAATAAGAAGAGCTGTTTACGTCTCAATAGGAAGGACTGCATTAGATTGTGCAGGTGTACCGAATGGAGTGAGACAAGTGCTTGTGCATTCATTCATTCACACAACATCCCGACTCATTTACTGTGTACACACTTGTAAAACTAGTACACAAATTGTACATGCACACTGTCCAGGAACATCGGTCCAAGTCAGTCGATCACAGCATTCACTAGTATGAGGTTAAAGGTCATTGAAGGCACTGTATGCACATCTAATGCCAGAGATCATCTTTACTTGTTATGACATGACGGACATGGAGTTCCACATCTCAGGTTAGGGGACAGTAAATAAAGCATTGGCACTGAGGAAGACTGCAGGTTGTGCTTAACATGTTAGGACCACAAATATCATAATAATATTAGTTGGTAATTATCAATCACTTTATTTAATGATCTTGCCCGTACTTCTCCTCTACACTCTCTCAGGTGATGCTACTTTTGAGCAGTGTTTTCTTTAAACCTGAATCATCTACGTACATTTATCAACTTTTAATATACTTTTTTTTCCCCCTGGTCTAACACTTATCATGTCTTTCACTTTACACAATGCTATGACCATCTTTGTTTTGAGTCTGGGTTTAAATAAATGTTAACAAAAGAGAATCTACTGTGAGCCTGGACTCACTGTCTAAGAGCTGTGTGGAACAGTGAAGTTATTTTCAAATGGTGGAAAAAGATTTGTTGTGTTTTCTGTCTTTGTCAGCACAGGTTGCCTGTACTGTTTATCTTGCAATGGGTATTTCCCTGCTGTTTATCCAGCTTTAAACCATTTCCAAATCACAGATGTTGAGTGATCTCTCGTTGTGTCCTTCACATAAAGACACTGTGTGAGTGTGTTGTTGTATCTTACTCTCTTTGTCTCTCTCTCTCTCCCACTCGCTCCGTCTCACATACACACACAGGGTGTGAATCAGCTGATTTGTACAGCGTCACCTCCCACCAGAGAGCAGCTACTCCATGAAGTCAACCGTGACTCTCCAGTCATCCGGCCTTCGTTCAACATCAACATCCCACCAACCCCCTAATCTCCCAGTTACATCCCTGCTCCAGTAAAGCAAACACAGGAAATAAGATACTACTAGGAATATTACTTACATCCCAGCCCCACCCACCACCACACTTCTCTCAGGCAGTGCGGGGTCAGACTTCCATCAGTGTGCTGAAACATGAGAACAAGGTTTGTCTTGTATAAATATCTTATTTTAGCCAATAGAAACTCTACAGATCCCTGAGGGATGAGCCCATCCTCTTTAACTGACCGACATACATCACTACTGCAAATCTGTGAATAATTGGACACTACACACTACATCGCACCACTGCAGGTTTATTGACATTCTAATCCTAACCTTGGTAATCAACCAGTAAATTTGACCAATAAAAGAGAGGCAACAATATCAACTAATGCAGATGCAAAAATGCACTGAAGTTTTTAAGGTAATCATTTACACAGTGGTTTAATTGTTCTGTGTACATTGTAAATACAGAATACAGGGTTTTAATACAGAGCAGATGTTTGCTAAACAGCATGTTTTAGGGGGAAACATCCAGAGAGACTTAACAAACAGCTCTGCTGCTCTCTGTGGATGTATATTACTGTATTCTATTACTAGCCTTCATTTTGCTCTTTTACACGGTGCTCACGGCCACAAATTACACTCACATGATTTTTTTCCACAGTTGTAGACACAGTTATTATCTTTTACTTAACTCTTTACCTTTGGGAGGCAGTGGTTGGGTCGGTCCACCAGACAAAACGATTTACGGCACTCGGACCGGAGACAGCACGCACGAGCCAGATAAGCATCTTTACGACAATACGCGCTAGAGCTCATGGGAAATGCAGTCTTCACTCACTTTTGTCCGCAGGGGTTGCCAAAATCAACACAAAATGAAAGTTCTTTGTAGGGGCTTTAATGTGCTCAAAAAAGCAAACAGACTTTTCAACTTGAGAATTTGAACTGAGCCTCTGAGTGAGGCCAGGTCCCATCCTGCTATCCATTAACACCAATTCAAAATTTGGACCTGATTGCTTGAGAAAAGCAGAAGTGCCTCTTTCTTTTAGCTTGCAGCAGTGCACAATATTTACTGTAGAAACACCAAAAACATATCATCGTGTTCAGGAAGGTCTTTGGTCATTCGCAGTCTGCTTCTTGTTCTGATAGGAGCTACCATCCTGTCACAATAAGCCTGAATGTGAGACCAGGGCAGAAGCAGAAAATCACCCTCCTTACCGGTTTCGCCTGCCTCCACCTGGGGTCTGTCTATCATCATGGTAACCCCTCAAGTTACCATGGCAAACCCTGAACCTTAAGCCAGAGCCACAGCTGAGACCAATTCATTAATTAGGGACTCCCCTGATATCTCTGCACTTTATCTACTATTTCACTGATGTTTCTGAGCCTTTCTCCCATAGATTTATATGAAGACACAACCACACACACACACACACACACACACACACACACAACTTTATGTGAACAGTTAGGATATTTAAGTTGTAAACCTGAGTTTGAGAGGAACATGTTTTAAATCAGATCAGAAACATCTAGGACAGGAAAAGTCCAACACATGCACTCTCTCTCTCTCACACACACACACAACTCTCAAAATTTCTGCAAGGAAATTTTCTAGTTTATTATTTTTATTTTGTGTTTTATGGTGTTTGGTTGGTTTGTACATTGAATTGATATCATATGCTTTTGGTTCCACAGTAGTGCACTCCTCACAAGACACAATATGCAACTCAATGACATATGGGGATTTAATAGCCCATGTTTACTCTCATTACTGTAACCCAGAACTTTGATTTGCCCAAATACCACAAATGTCCATTTTTGGTCATTTGAGCCACTGTTAATATGAAATATGATTAGCGCAACTTTAACAATATGTTAAATCACCTCCGACCGACAGCCATTGCTTAACTACACACTGTGCAGAACTGCTGGTTTTAACAAAAATGTAAATGAGAGAACTCCTGTTCTACAGCCTACACTGCCTCCCTGTATCTTTTACAACAAATTTTTATAGTTTTGCTGCCTCTTATATCACAGAGTCCATATCTCCCTATGATCCTCCACAGATGCATTTCTTTACGATTCCCAGGGTCACCACAGAAACATTTGGGGATGCTGCTTTTAGCTACTGTGCCCCAAACACATTAGAAACTCTGCAACACAAAAACAGCTGTCTGTTTTAATTAACTTGCTAATTTTATTTAATGTAAAGTATAACAATGCTATTTTATAGTAAAATTGACTGTGTTGATGCTATTTTCAAATTGAGAGCCTTGAGTCCGATCAATTGCCATTTCATGTTCTTCGTGTATGTTTGGGCACCCTCTGACATGAAGCCTGATGCAGCCTGCAGAGGAGAGGCAGGGAGGGGAAACAGTGGTGGCAGAGGTTTGGAAGCAGGACCTTTAACGAGTGCTGTGATTACAGTGAGGCTCAAAGTGGGTCACACACTTTGGGCCTGCTTGCACAAAGAGCAGGAGTGTTCTCATTGTGCAGGAAGATTAGGAGGTTGAGAGTATTATGGTAGGGCAGAGCTGTGCAGGGCCAGGCATGGCCAGGAGCTGCCATAGTGCCTCACGACACACACAGCGCTGCCTCTGTCTGCATTTACTTCCATTACCTCATAGCTATGTGCATGCTGATAATATGTGATAATGTGTGGGAAGTGGTGCTATGTAGGGTAAGACTATGGAGCCAACCCGAGCCTGCACAGAGAGTTTCATCCACCTCTCATGTGACAACCTTTCTTTAGTATTTACATGGATATTAACTGTACACCTGCAGCTGGATCTATCATAATACATCTATATCAAAAAGAGAATTTTGTTCCTCAAAATATCGGGCGAAATGTTCGAAACCTTCAAATGAATGAATGAATGAATATGTGTGTCCTATAGCCCCAAACAAATATACACGGTAGACAGTATATTATGTGGACCAAGCTGAAACTAATGCAGCAATCCTCACTTTGTGAAGGTTTTAATATTGAGACATGTTCACCAATTGTGCAGTCATTTTGGAGGATGCAGTCAAATGATACATGACGGTGACAAAGCTCTCTAGTGGCTGTATGGACAAATCTGGTGAATTGGTCACAAGAGAGGAAGCAGCAGATGTTATTTTACAGTCAGGGAGTCCACAGAGGCTGGAGGTCAGGGTGGATGGACTTATATATGAACTCCAAACATTGATTCTTGCAGGTGGTGGTAACTGACAAGAGTTTCAGCCATAAGTACATTTACAAGACAAGAGGTTATATGTTGACTGAGGCTACAGATCAGTGAGTCAACACAGGCGTTGCTCTCCACCTCTGCTGTTGTCAGAACATCAGTGGATGCCTGAGCTGTGGTTCAGTTTTTGTCTTCTGGGCTATAAACAATCTTTTCCCGTGGAATTTTTATTGCTACAATAGGTGTATTTTCTTTGTTCTGTTCCAAGTCTGTTTGTTTTATTGCATCTCTTGTTCAGTCATGTTCCTCTATGTAGATGATAAGATGATGAACGATCTGAGAACTGATTTTGCTGTCTCAAAAAGCACAGATGGTGATGCTGTTTCTGAGGAGCCATGCAATTCAGTGAAGGATGTCCATTCTATGCAGAGTGGTGTGAATGGCCAACAATCGCTGAGACCACTTTGATATCCACTTTATGGTATCAGATAAGTGCCAGACCTTGCAACTGTCTCCAGTGAATGACTGGCCTAGGTTTGGGTTGTGTTGAAGTTTCCTTCTGTGATTATTCAGTCAGAAAACAAGGGGTGAGAAAAGGATGTCAGAGAACTTTTCATTGTCTTTCTTGGACCCATACATATCAGCTATTCATATTCAGAACATGTTTCATGTCAAGTCATTTTAATCAAAAATCTCTTTTTTCATTCCATTAACTTACCTATATGTGGATGTGTCTAGCCAAAACATAAAACATAACGATTATTAATATTTGAGGAAATTTATTGAGACAGGAAATGAAAATGCCAACTACGCCTCCTCTCCCTCCCCATGCTTATTAAAGTTCGAATGTTGCGTTACATAGGAGGAGCTGCCAAACTTTAAGTGGTGTCTGAGATGACGACATGTCAAATGTTATCCGGAGGTTGTGAATGAACAGAAAAAAGAAACTGCACAGCTGTTGTTGTGCAGATGCACCCAGTTCTGCACACACAACACTGGGGATCCACACACAGACAGAGCACCACCTCTATCATATCAGGTGTCTTCCTTCCTTCTGCTGCCAGTCTTGTTTTTGTGGTGATGTTGCAGTTCAAAGTTGGGTGCTGTTACTCCTTATACCACAGAATCTAAAGAACATGTCCCACCCTGACATGGGCACTTACAGAGCAGACTGATGATGTAAGAGAAATGCCCTGTTTGATGACACCTGGTTGTTGCTTGGCGCTCTCCCAGATCATATTCTTCATACAGGTGAATCCTGAGGTTTCCACCTGAGCTTCCCCCTACCAAAAGTGCATTTGGCCGACCCTGGGTCAGGCACACAACACTGCAAACTGCCAGGTTCACTGCCAGGTTTGGAAATAGAGCCTTTAATCTGTTTTCCTCATCTAAGTAGATTCAACAGCTTCAAAACCAAAGCTTTGAGGGATTTATTCACACTGCAAGCCATATCAAGTTATTACAGTATGTTTGTGTCATTCACATTTTTGTACACACACAGTCAATCAGTATTAACAAGAAACAATAATGTACAGTGGATGTTTGGGAGCTGTGGCTTGGGCCAAGTTTGGACACCTTATCCACAGTGAGAGGGCTCTCTGATTGGACAGGGAGGCAGCCAACCCTAACCCTAACCCCCATGCAACTCTGCATCAAGAAGTCATTATTTACAATAAACTGCCTGTGTGAAAATCATTCACAACTCCTTTGTGCATGATCTGAAGCTTGATGCCAACAGAGCAGCATCTGAAACTATGAGGCCATACAGGAAACCAGACAGCCAGTCACACATGAAACATACTCACTCAAACACTTCAACTACGGCACATACACACACGCACACAGAGCTTCTCCTTGTAAAAAAGGAGTGGGGGGGGTGTCTCTTAATTTCAGCTTCAGACCTTGTGAGGGTGGAAACATTTGTACTTCCAATTTCAAAAGGGGAATTCCTGCTCATATGGAAATCAGCTGGATTCAGTTCATAGGTGTATTTTATATGTCAAGGCTTCGCAGAGACAAAACTTCTGAGGCTCTCCTTCCCTTTGAAGAGCTGAGGTGGCAGTATATTACAATGCCTGACTCTGATAAAGTCTGTGCACTGTTTCTCTGATTTCTTTACTGCTTTCCCTCTGTCTCTACATCATTTACACTGTGAGGAAAGTCTGTGCCCTTTGTTAAACTTAATACTCTGAGCCAAGAAGAAAAAAAACACACGCTCTGAGCTCATATGGTCAAATAGGGAAACAAGCACAAAAGAAAACTGCTTTGGCTTTTATGGCTTGAGGCCAATTCTTAGACTTCCAAGGGCATAAATCACAACTGTGAATGGAAGAAGTCCAACATTACATAATAGTGAAACAGAGAGGTGCACAGAGGAAGAAGAAATCCTTGAAGGAGGAACAGCACTGTACAGTCGACCATTCTTCAACAACCCTGTCTCCTGTTAAGTGTTTGCATGTTACTAGTGTAGAGTCAAAGCTCAGGACAACAGAGAGCAGAGTTCACATCCTGCATTCAGTGTGATGTTTGGTATATGATACTCAAATACTTGAATGTCAACATGTCCTGTCTTGTTCTTCAAGTCTGAGACTTTCCCAAATCACAGACTGCTTTAAGTTGCCTGGTCATGACACGCCACCATAAACGTTTTCATATCTGTTCAAAAGGAGGCTCTAATCAGACTGGCATCACGCAGTCCATTTATTTCAGTTAGACCATCGCGTTGACACCACAGAGGTGCAGGGCATCCATCCATCCATCCCTTGGCTATAACGTTAAAGGAGAAGTGCCGTTTTTTCCAACCTCTCTCCTCCATATAACTTTGGTGTCATTAGGAGTCCTTATATATTTAGATCCATTCGAGAGTCGCGTATATCCATATAGCGGAAGTGATCGGCCTCTAAATGACGCATTGTCTGCCATGAAACTCGTTCATTTCACCAACAATTTGTTATGATTGTTAGTGCTATTGCCCTTTGAGTCTGGAGTTACCTGTTATCATCATCCAGGATCTGTAGATCGACCTGCTAACCTCTGAACTGGATGATGTCATCTCCGAGTGCTGCGCGCAGCCGCAGTATGGCTCATTCATTCGGCTACGGTCGGCTTGTTTACCTACTGCACACTCTGGCTCAAAACAGTAAGGACGTTCACCATATTCAACGTCGTCGTCCACAACATCAAAATCCTACAAATATTTAGCCATGTTGCACAAAACTGGGAGTAGCAAATTCCACATAAACACTTCTAATCACACCAAAGTTATATGGGTGAGTATACGACTGTATTTTATGCCACAGAGAAGGTCCACGGCACTTCTCCTTTAATCCATGTAGCTGTTGCAAGGCTTGGGTGGAGTCATTCCCAGCATGCACGGACTATCACAGAACCAACATGTAGAGACAAACAACCTCACACGCTGAATATCTTTAGGCTGTGGGTCGAAGCCAATACTCCAATAACTCCACCCAGAAAGGCCCCAGGCCGGGGATCGAACTCAGAACCTACTTGCTGTGATGTGACAGTGCTGTAACGTCTGTCAGGCACAGACACTGTAAACACACAGTGGTACCTTCTGCTACATGGGGTGTGTACACACACACACACGCAAGGTTTAAACAATACCGACCACACAATGCACACCTCCATCAGCGGGGCCCAAAAGCCTGAGACCACCCATTAAAGTTAATGGAAAAGCAAAAAATGAGGGCATGTTTGTGTGTGTGTGTGTGTGTGTGTGTGACAGAGAGCACAATACATAATTGTACTCACCCACAGTATCACAAGGTTCGTCTTTATGAACGCAGAAATCTGTCCTGAAAAAGAAACAAGGCAGAGATTATTTTACTGATCATTGAAAATTAGATCAACCATTCATGTAGAATCCACACACACACACACACACACACACACACACACAAGGCTCTGAAAAAGAACCAGGTAACCTCAATACTGAATGGAAAAGTAGTGTTTATAGGTATTCTGAATGAATGGTAAAAAGCCATCTGTCACTGAGAGTGGAGAGACACAATGATCATTTAAATATGGGTACAACAGCAGAAACTTTCCAACAGTCTCTCCAGGAAAATATTCACAGTGCTGTAAACACATTGACAGTTGTAAACACTAACAGTGTCAGAGGTGGTTGTGCGGAATGATGGAAAAACAAGACCAGAGAGAGAAAATTCCCACCCTGCTTCTCCTCTCACCTCTGCAGTTTACGGTCCTGTTAGCTCTGGGTTCCCAGTTAGACCCCCACTTATAATAAACCATGGAGGAAGCATAAGTGCAAGATTATTAAAGGTTCCACTCGGAATAAGGTTAAAGTAGAGCTACAGCCTGTAGTTGTTAAGTGATTTCTTGCAGGTAGTGGTGATTGCTGCATGACAAGAGCTTCATTGATGCAATAACAGGTCAGAATACATTCTCTGAGCACTGCTACGTCTTCAGGACAGGTCAGAGGATGGGGTGAGTGGCTATTGGAAAGAGGTGAGACAGGCTGTGGGTAGCTGGTTATCATGATAACTGTAAAGGAGGACTTAATGGAGACAAGAGTTAAGGCAAGGCAAGGCAATTTTATTTGTATAGCCCATTTTTACTAAAAGTTTGGGCTCTAATTTCGTACCACGCGCAGGCGTGGCAGACGGTGGAGAACCCCGCATAGTGGTAATTTCATCTGGCGCAACACGGCATGCAGTCAATTTGGCAATTTGGTAGACCAAGGTCTGCCAAGATGGGTGTGGCAGTGCAGCAGGGGGAGGTGTCGACAGATTCATCTTAGCACAGTGACAGTTTCGTGCCAAAAGGCTGCACAGAAAATGTGCTGAAAGCTGGCCAGCTCCAACCTGGTCTACTCTTGGCGCAAGGCGGAGCGCAGCTGGTGGAGTGGTAGTTTGGCTGACCGGCGCACAGTGCGCACACGTCACCAAAACCTCACAGGCAGGTTTCCAGACTGTCAGACACATTTCAATGTAATAAATAATCACTACTATTCAATGTAACTATCTGAATCAGCACATAAATTTATATCTATATCGAATGCCCATCACATCTGGTGTCAGATCAAAGGAGGTTGGCACGGCTAATGGAAACTCAACCTGACTGAATGAACACAGCTGAAACTGTGATGCAAACTAATGAGTTCACATCTCTCTCAGCCAACCACAAACAGCCTCAGCATCAGACAGTGAGTATATGTTCAGCATCGCTCATCTCAGAAAATTCAGAATCAGAAAAAAGAAAAAGAGAGACGCTCGCCGACAAGGTCCAGGCCAGTTTGGGGATGCATCCTTCACACACAGGTGCTTCAGATTTCATCTCCGTTCCACATGGTATTTATTTATGTTGTGATTTGTGCACACTACTCATCTTTGTTACACAGGGTTTAAATATAGGTTTCTAAATGTGAGTGTGTTTATTAGTGGAAAAAGGGTGTTTTTTTACACAATTCTCAGTGTATCAGGACAAACCTGATTAACCTCCTCCCAGACTACTTTTGCTTCATCAGTCCATGGAGGTCTGTTCATGTTACCATGAACAGAAAGGGAAGAAGTGAATTCAGCCACTGTGAGCTTGGACCTCCTGAACCAAAATATCAGTTCTCTCCTGGGAGAAGTTTGGCCATCTGATATCACTGTCTCCTTTGCCCATGTTGAAATGAAATGACAAAATTGCAGTGCGCCTCGCCTGCAGCACATTTAAAGGTGAGGAGCTCATTTGATTGGTGAAGATCACGCCTTCTCCCCTCCCTCTTTCCCACTTGCGCCGGTAGAAGGAACAGAGGTGGGAAAGAGGAGTACTTGCGCCTGGACACACCCCATTGGCGCAGTGCAACTACGCTGTGCTTCGCTTCCGCCTGGTCTACAAAACTAAATAGCAACATCCTCTGCCCTGTTAGCAGAGAGGAGCATCACCACTTAACATCGGTGATGCTTTCCATCCCTGGAGATGCTAACCTTAGCTATGTAGCAACAGCAAGAAAACAAGAATCTCCTTATAGGAAGAGAAATGTCAGTGTGGACAGATCACTGGTTTCTTTAGTTGCCACAGAACTACAATCATCACTGTCCAGAGCTCTGTAGAGAGGTTGGGATCTTTCAAAGAACATCTCACTTATCAGCTCCAGATGGAGAAAATACAAAATCAGAGGTGATAGAGATCATATATATATATATAGATTCAACTTGTGTACAGCTTCATATTTCTGTATGCAAAGAATGATCTAAAATTTCATCTTGGCAGATGTGTCTATACATCTGCATATATGGTGTAAATAGGGAAATAAAACATAAAACATCATAGATGTTGATATTGATACTGTTAAGAGCCATGTAGGAATCATCAGGACACTAAGACCTTGATCTCCTCAGAGCCAGGGCCACAATAATATGGGAAAGGACAGGGGGAGAGCTGAACTCCACCTGGAGGAGAGAGTTCAGGTCATTTTGATTTTGAACTCGAGGAGGCTCTGCTTGAAGCAGCTTGTTAAATCTTTTATACGGAGATGTCCCTGTTCACTCTGTAATGTGCTGAGACCAATTCAGCTTTTTTATCAGTCCATCTTTTCTCTTTTTTTCACGTGTGTGGCCTTAAAGGCAACACACAGCACTTCACAGCTTTAATCTGCTGCAATCTACCAGCTGTGCTTATCAAAACAGTTACAGCACACTGCTGCCAGATGATGGGCCAGGTGTGGAGGGAAAACTCCAGAGTCATAAAGATTTAAAGCTGCAGGTTTTTACAACTGTGGGCAATGCTGAGTTTGCTAGCACTACAGCGACAACAGTGGAGGAGGAGAGCTTCCCACTGACATGTGGGAGTCCTCAGCTAGGTGTGAACAGCTGCAGGTCCGCCTCTGGGAACCAGACCTCAGCAAGACCTGGTTGTCAACATGTGTGAGATTGATGAAATGCGATGCTGTGTAAATGGTGTGTATTGGGTTCAGTGTGATTTTGGAAGGACCAGGACCTGGCCATGACCAGGCAATGGTGGTTGTCAAGGGGCCAGTGAAGGTGTAAAGTAAAGACGCTGGCTGCTGTAGAGGTCTTTTTAATCTGAGGAAAGTTCAAAGTGAGTGACATAAGGGGAAGTATCAGAGCAGCATCATTGTGAGAGCTGGTGCAAATCTCTATATGATGAGGAAAAGAGCTTCACTGCTTCCAATCTCATCTCCTTTAGCAGAGGAAACACTGATTACGGCCTGAAATGAGGTGATCATGAAATCATCGATCCATGTTATGACTCGTTGCACCCAACTAATCAAACCAACTTTCACCACTTGTTAGTGATCATTGATCGATAAGAGGTATCGACACGACCACTCAGTATCAACATTTACATCACTTTGACATGTGACATGTGTGATCACTGTTAAGTATCGAGGACCACTGTGCTCCAATGGGTTGATGAGGTGAGCATGTCAGTCCGAACAGGAGGATGCAAAATACTGTATTTGTACACAATGAAGTATGTATCATTGTTTCTGTTGTTAGAAGCAGTTTCAGTCCAAGGATGTGCTGTCCAATAGTCTAAAGACAGAGCTCTCTTCTTCCGTGTCAGTCAACCTTTCACTGAGCTACTCCTGTACAGAACAGCACAGTGAGTAGAGTCTACAGGCCACACTGCAGGTAAAGCAGCTGAGAGCAGTGAGAAGCAGCCAGAGCCTCCTGTGAGGTCCACATCAGCATTAAGAGGACATGGTGATACAAAGCTGTTTGCCTTCTCAGGAGGATGTAAAGTTTTGAAGCAGGACATAAAGGGATCAGTGTGAGGGACGCTTCCTCTCACAAATACTGCAGACAACTGCAGTAGAGGGTTGGACTCAGTTCAAACAGGAGCTTCAGTAATAATGAGAGTGAGCTGACACAAAAATATACAATATAGTGAGTGGTGACAGCTTCTTATATAAATGAAGGAAGCCCATATTTCATGGTACTATTGTTATTAATACATGTGCCAGTCAGTAATAATAAGAAAAAGTGCTGATGTCCCAGTTTATCTGGGAAATAGACCAAGGAAAGGAAAATACCACTGTAGAAGACAGACTCAAAACATAAAATGAGATTGTTAAGAAGATGAGAATATTTCTAAGATGGAGAGGGAAGGGATTAACTGGTACAACAGGGAAACTCATTAAATCTTTTAAAAACTCAAAAGATGATTTGATGGTTTAACAGGTGGATACAAACACACCCCTGGAAAAATCCTTTCCAAATTGTGAAGTAGTTCACAACAGCAAAATGGTCCAAAGGCATCTCAAACCGATTCCATAAAGGGCCGGTGTGGCTGCAGGTTTTTGTTCCAACCAATCAGCAGCACACCAGACCTGACTCAGGTGATCAACTGATCTCAGTTTTAAGACAGTTGACTGGTCAAACTGTGTGCTCTTGATTGGTTGGAACAAAAACCTGCAGTTAACTGCAGCTGATGACATTTTTAGCCAAAGCTGCAGAAACAACTCATTTCTATTTATCTACAAACTGATGGACTGCAGCCTTCCATGGACTCAGACACACAGCAACAATGAGTCTGGTTTGCTCACCATGATGCACTGATACTTTGAGGATCATGTTCATTAAACCGGTGAGTTTGATGTTACCCATGTCACTAATGTTGTGATTGGGGATCAAACAGAACAGTCTGATGATGTTTCAGTGATAAAGGCAGGGTTCATCACAGCTCTTCACATTAACTCCTTCCTGGCCTTAAAGGGGAACTATGCAACCCTCCTACTTCTCCAACTGGCCATGTGCATTTGTTTTCAACAAAGCTGGCAAGAAACCAATTGATAGAGTGGTGGATAACATTGTTTACCATATACATGTTACAACATGTATATTTGTGCAGTCTTATCTGTCATAAACAAGAGATTAGGGGTTACGGGGCGCATTTGTGTCGTGGTGCTGCCGAGACCAGAGCTGGACACCGGGATGGAGACACTGATCTTGCAAGGTTGGTTTTTGGCCAAAAGACGCTAGGTGGAAGGCAGAGAGCCTCCATTCTCCTTGTAACAAGTTACAAGTCATTGATTTAACCATCACAATTACTCTGAAACTGTTTAATTAAGGAAAGCATAGGTAAGCTAAAAATCTTGCATAGTTCCTCTTTAAAACATGGAGGGAGTGGATATTAGAGATCCGGTAGTAAATGTAAATTCTGGCTAGAATCAGTGAGAGGTCTTGAGGTGAGTTTAGAGTTATTAGAGTAATTCCCACTGAAGTTAGCGGGTCGACGCAGGTTTGTTAAACGTGGGTCATCAATCAGCCAACA
>OMNW01035604.1:30650-42442 GCA_900303245.1 Selene dorsalis
AACGTGGGTCGACCCGCCAACAATCGGCATATAGCTCCTTTTCCACTGGCCAAAACCACCCGGGTTTGATCTCCAGCTGGCGAGCTGCTTGGCCGTTCACCTCCACCGCAGCGCATCTGGTGACAGTGTGACAGAAAACAGTGATATAAACAATGGAAAGCAGCATGAAAGCTAGTGAGGTGGTGATCAGTGTCTTTTCCTGTTGTCCCTCCTCAAAATGATCAAACGCAGCACACGCGAGCGCTGATGAAAGCAGGCGAATGTGGCCGCAATGGAAAAGAGTCGCTATATGCTATACATCATCGTCACATAAAATAGCAGGTTGACCTTGGTGAAACGTTCCCACTGCAAGTCGATCAGAGGCGAGCTGATTAAAACCTGCATCGTGGACTGCAGAGTCGTTTGACGCGGGTTGATGCGGGTCGTCGCCCTTTTCCACTGCCGTCAGAAATGGATTATTAGCAGGTTTGAACAGTTTTTTTTTTTGGCCAGTAAGAAAGGGGCTTTAGACAGGCTGTAACTTTAATTTGCCTTACATACCACAGGTCTTGGAAAAACTGATGACTAAACATGATGAAATTGTCTGTGTATAAAAAAAAGAACCATTTGTCCCGATTAAACATTGATATTTAGGCAACAAATTCAAACAACACAACAAATGACTAAGTTACCCGTTAGACCACCATGGTGACTAGAACAGCAGAGTGTCTGTGTATTTGTTTTGCATGGTGAAAATGTATCATCGAGAAAGCAGAGCTGATGGGATCAAATGTTTGAGAGCAAAAGTAGCAAAAACAAACAGGAAATCGACTTTCTTAATTTCTGCAGTACTGAGAGCTGAACTAATACAGTCAAACTGCTCCATGTTACAGTATTTAAAACTTAACAGCAGGTTTTGGTACCAGTTCTGATCCGAAGGAGTGCAACTGTAGCTCTGTTCTGCACATCCAACAACATTTTCAGAATAGGCCTACATTTAATAGGTTAACTAAAATATCAGCCAACCTATCATCAAACAAAGTGGGAGATGTTTTGCTGGAAGAGCAAAGCTCTGCTTTGTTGTGGTATCTTTACATTTAATGTGAGTGACATGAATCGTCCAGTTTCCAATTTCAAATACTTTGTTTCCTTCCAGGAGGCTGTTAATAAGATGTAAGAGATGTGCTGCAGGTAAATCATCTACAAGGGCTGTCCACAAACTGAAGCGCACACACACACACGCAAACACACAAAGGACACTGAGCAGCTATGCACTGCAGGAAACCTGAGAGCAGTGCGCTTTAATTTGCCTGCCTGCTGCCTCACTCCCATCCTGACTGCTGCGGCAGCGTCCCCCTCCCTCCCCTCCAGAGATGCTGATCCTGACTGCTCCCATCCTCACAGAGGGAGCCTCATGACATGACAGAGGTAGGGCGGAGGGGGGAGCAGGGACGGGACAGTAGATCAGATTCATAACAAACTACCTGAAGAACAAAAGGCCACAGTGCATGTGCCTTCACCCCAACGAGATCCAATCAGAAGACATGAGTACTCATTTAAACAGAAGGATGCCTTTCACCTCGGCCTCCTCTTTGACTCTCAATATAAAAACTAAACAAAGATCAAAGGAATGTATCATCGGAGTCACATTTCCAGTCAATATGTAGAGAAATCTGTCTCTTTCCACACCCAGAACATCAGTTAATGAAACCTAACGTGAGCATTTAGCCATTTCATTTGGAACAACTGAAAGACTTTCAGCATGAACTGTTTGTTACATCTCCAGCACAAACACTAAATGTCAAGTTTTGTTTCCCTGGCTGTAGATCCATGTGCAGTTTGCCATCATGTTGTTTACTTGTGGTCAGAGATAAGTGTTTGAAACGAGTTATGTAGAAACCACGTCTTGTTGTGTAAATCTTAGTTTCCTTAATCTCTACAACAGCAGTGTCAACCATGTTACAAGCCAGGCTGAAATAAAACATAACGAAGTGATTAGATCCAAATACTTCTTCCACCTACAAATCCCAGTTCATGTAAGGAAACAATCAGAAAAAGCAAACAAGATGAAGGGTGTAAACAGAACTGCCTCAATCCCAACGCCTCTAAGACCAAGAGGAACAGCTCAGGTGTTTCACAAGTACGCATGTGCATGGCAAAGGCTTTAGACAGGGGAAGAACACCTGAACAGATGGATGAAGCAGAAGTAACAACCTAACTCCACAGCTTGTTTTTCAAATCCAACTGAAACTGGAAGTAACACAAGAATGCAACTCAACGTTTGATGATGGGTGAATTTTTGACACATGAGCGCAGTGAGTGAGACTGCAGCTGCGGTGTTGGATCGGATTCAATCCAACACCACAGTATAGAAGATGAATTCACAGATAAACTTAATGCTGTTTACAGAGTCTGTTAGATGCAGCTGCAGCTGTATGTAGTGCAAAACATGTATGGTTCATTATCATTGGTTCTTCTGCAGAGGTTACATACCTGGTGACCAGCACAGCTGTGTCTACTGGTGGGATGTCGTCTCTTCCACCAGGAACATGGTTGGTGCCGAGGTACCGTGGGCCCCCAAACTCCTGGTACTGCCAGTGACAGAAGCTCTCCAGAGACCTCTCTCCATGATGACCCACGCTTAGCTTCTCCTGAGGAGCACATACAGAACATATGAACTGCTGCCCTTTAGCTTTTATTTACATTGTCCACATCACTGCATCCTGATGCCTAACGTATGACACATTCTCTTGCTTCTTGACCATATTATTCAAGTATATTTGCTTTGCTCTGTATATTTGCTTTGTATCTTCATTCTTAAATGCAAATGACTTTGAACCTTTAACTTAAGAGACAGAGGAGCTTCATGAAGATAAAAGAAAATCTCCTTCCCAGAGGGTATGGCCCTCCTCTCAGTGGGTGTGTCCAGCAGCTGCTGGCAGCAAGGGTGTGAGGGTCAACACAGAGTTACAGAGGGGTCAAAGAAGGTGAAAAGTCAGGCTTACTGGGCGGCTGTGAAGCAACACAAGCTTGGTGACTCGAATGTTGATCCGGATTCCCAGACTCTGGTGGTGGAACATGTTGTAGACCTGCAAGAGATGGTACAAGACTCAGAGACATCTCTCTGATTCTGAGCTGCTGCTTCATTCAGTGTATATGAGTTTAAGTGAATGTGCACATGCACAGTTTCCCTTCATGGATCACAATAACCTTAACAATGCGCAACACCATGGCCTCACACTTCACGTAAAACACTACTGGCTATTAATGGTCTGTGTTAGTCCCTCATGAATAATGATACATGACTGGAGACAGAGTTACAAACTAAACACAGTGACATCTGCAGCAGCTGTCGATAAAACAGGACAATTTCCAAACTGAAACAAAGTGATTAAACGTGGAGGGAGACATCCTGAGTGGTTCGTTAAGCATCATTACAGTGTGAACTGACAAGAAGCACAGACACCAGGGACCCCAAATGTTCCTTGTGGGAGTGAAAAAGACTCCCATGCATGCAAATACTCAGAAAAGCAGAAACCAGACTTCTCTGATTCCTGCTACACCACATTTGCATTTCATCACATCTGGCTTCACCCCTGACCTCAGGAGTGTCAGGAGCTACAGTCCCACCCTCTGCTCTTTGAGATTTGAATTGGCTTAAATAAAGGTGTTTTTGGAATTTATATGTCTCATTAGCATAATTAGCACATAACACCGCAACTTTTGTTTATGCTTCATATGTGATATCATCTTGAATTAAATATGTAAGAGGTATAACTATGTTATATTAATTTCTACAATATGGCTTTAATTCTCTGCTGCCTTTACACCCCAGTTTATGCATATACAGCAGTTGCACTAGGTGTGGGGTTACCATCAGGACGGCAGCATTTTGCAAATGATCACCGCTGCATCCCTCCACCCCTCAATCCTAGATTACATCTAATTCTATCCAGTCAACCTGCAAACAGCCCTTTGAGGATGGATCTGTGTCCTCTTTCATTCTTCTTACACATCAGGTATAAAACTCAGACTGGCCATCACATCAAGAACCATACAAGTATGACTTCAGACACTTTCATCATACGTCATACTGGTCTGACACTGGAAGCACTTTGGTTCTAACTAACAAAGTGGTGAAGTGTTATTAGCTCATTGCAAATAATTAAGGCAAAGATGCCAAAAGTGATTCCCTATTTTACACTCCCTGTTCTTCACTCTCCTTCCAGTTTCCAACATTTTGTGGACTAATTGGTTGATATTAGTAGCTTAATCCTTCATGCAAATAATTACGACTTTCAGCCCTGAACAAAAGTTTCCCTGCTGATATCAAAGCAGACAGGTTAGAGCTTTTTCACTGTCCCCACCAGCTCTCTACTGTGCATGTCTCTCCTCTCCCCCTGTTCTGGCCTCCAGAGCCCGAGCCAAAGCTAGAAGTCTCCCCTGTGCTGAGCTGAGTACTAAGCAGCTTTATTCAGTTGGCTGGTCGAGCCTGTAGTTACAGAGGGCTGCACGGGTGACAAAATAGGGATGTGGTTCTGGCTCGTCTCCATCACTGTGCAAGACATCCAGCAGCCAAATGTGAGTGCGTTTACATGCACAGAGTTATCCTGGTTTCTTCTTGTATGGGATGTGATGTTTCCATGGAGACACAAGAACCCAGGTGATACTGACAGTATCCAGGTGTGTGACCTGTCTGCAGCAGATAAGCTTTCAGACTGTACATCTTTTCCAGGAACTCTATAATGACTTTACTGAGGAAAATACATCAGTATTAGAAGATTAAATGACATGAGCAGTTCATCAATAACATGGTGTTATCTTCCAGTTACTGTATTTTTACTACAATCTCCCCTCTTTTCTACTCTCCCTCCATCACAACTATACATGGTCTGTGGAAACACAAAGGGGACTAAGGGGATTTGGAATAAAAACACACTTGACACTTGATTTGTTGAACACAAAACAAAGAGCTCTGGCCTTACCATATTCATGACCGTCAGCAGGAACCTCTGTGCGGCCTCAGCACCGTGGTACTGCACCATGTCCGAGTCCGCTACCACCACCGTCTCCACAGTGTAGGCTTCATGCAGGCGGATGGCGTTTCTCTTGCCTCGAACATCCTCCCCTACTTTTGACCTCTTCTCCTTCCTCTTCCCTGCTGCAGACAGAAAACAGACAAAGGGGAGAGCAGCATTAGAAACACTGCACCTGTGTGGGGAGCTGTGTCTCAGTGGTTTGTTCGCCACTACTATCCATTTTAAACTAATATTAACACTGAATAACACAATGTTCCTCCATTGATTACAAGAAATGACCACAGTACTGACTTTAAGATATACAGCTCATCCATGTATAGGGGTACACCCTGAACAGGTCAGCACATAGAGGCCACATAGGGCCAAACACCCTCGCATGCTCACATTCATTTAGACTCGCCAGTTATTGTGCATGTCTTTGAACTGTGGGAGAACATACGAACGAACGAATTACTTTATTAATCCCCGAAGGGAAATTCATCTGTCTGTCAGCTCATCACCATTTGCAGATTAATCAAAACGGCCTGATGGCTGAAGGTAGGATTTCTCCATCCTGCGGCAAAGAGAGAGGAGGAGAATACCTAGAGAAGCACATGCAAACTCCATACAAACCCAGAACCTCCTCTGTGTGAGGGAACAGTGCTAACCACTGCTCCATCGTGCCACTCTCACAGACAGTGAAGGATTGTCCAGCGATAGTTGAACCTCATCATCATGCAACTGGACATGCGTTCTAAGTTCCTGTGTTGTCAGACTGATACACACTGATCAGTAATATGCTTCCACCTCCAGCCTTATTCCATACACTGTCATTTTGGTCTGATTGTTCACTGCCTGTTAAAACAAGAGAGAGCAACTTCTGTGCTTTTACTTTTGTCTTTATAAAATATGTTCTGCCAATTCCTGACTCAGCTCTTTCTGCACATTTATATGACTAGAAGCAAAGTGAAAAAGCAAAGGGGTGGGGTGATCTACCCATTGTCATGTTCTAGCTTGTGTTGTAAGAGCACTGGGTCTGGGGTTTCTTGGTGTTGCAGACTCTAGGAACCACATATCCCAACTAAAAGCACTGATTACTTAAGGATCAAAGTTGCTATGACATGTCGGAGCAACTTACCATCTTCACCAGTCATCAGTAATGACCAACAAGCTAAAAACCTACACTGTGAGGCAGCGTGGGGTCTCAGCATGTTCAGGCTGCCAACCAAACTGTGTGTCTAACACCAAGAACAGAAAACTGCCAAGTCATAAAAATGACCTTCAAACTGTAAAACAAAGTTGCCTCACAGCAGCTTGAGCAGCTCCAGCCCATGGGGCCAGAGATGAGCCAACCAGGTCGAGTGAAAGCCTCAGTGTGCTTCAAACAGAGCAGCTGAGACTGTGACTTTCTTAAAGAGGCAACTATCAAGTTAATTTTGTCCAGTACAGTACATTTTGTTCAATGCTGTAAGATGAGTGTGTCTGATTCTGACCTTTGTTGTTACTGCAAACAAATAAAAGTACTTTTTTATATAGTATAGGCTTTCACTAGAGTGAAAACCCTCTGAGAAAATGTTAATCGATTCTTGGGAGAGATCATTGCCTATACTGATCATTGTGCTCTTGCGACATGGTCCAAACACAACAAACTGAATTTCAACAAACTGGTGTGTGACAGCTCAAAGACTTACATCAACTACAGTGCCACTACAACTACTACCTGGAAAGATGTGTGTCAGCTGAAACAGGGACTATGGCTTCAAACATTCCCTCAGATAATCTACATGGAGGAACATCTTTTTCAAGCTGATAATGAGGTACAATAATTGTCAAAGGTCATAATGAACAATGTTCTTTGAAATACCAGTCTTCCCCAAAATCTTGAGTTAAACTCCCCAATGCCCCTTTCCCACTAAAATTAGCAAGTTAAAGCAGGTTTCTTAAACGCAGGTCGAAGCGATTAAAACCTGCGTCGGTTGCAGAGTCGTTTGATGCTGGTCGACACGAGATACTAAATTTTAGGTCTTCATTAATTGTAAGCCATAAACATTAGAAATAAAAGAAATCAAATAAATAAAGACTTGAAAGGTTCATTCTGAGTGTAATTCCAGAACATGCACTTCAACTGGTAGCAGCAAAGTCTGGTAGCTCTGAGTTTTTACTCAACCTTTGCTTTATTTTTGTTGTGTTTTTGTCGTATTTTGTCAACTACTGATGGATCCTTCTGTGAGGAGAAGAGATTCTTCAGGAGAGGAGCTCCTTTCATTGAAAATGGAGCAGATGCCACCATGTTCCTATTCCAGCTGAGATGAAGAGGTGTTTTCATGGTTGCCGTGCTGTTGATTCAAAGATGAAGGCTTGGAAGTGGAGATGTACTGTATTGGTGCTTTCTACTGTCACTCATCATGGGAAATATCAGCTCTCTGCCCAGTAAGAGTGATGAAGAGGTGGAGTTGTTGGTGAAGACTCAGAAAGTAGACATTTTTTTCAAATCATAACAATACTTGTGTACATCCCACCCAATGGCTACTACTGAAGATCCATCTGAAGTTCTCCATGAAGACATTGCTAGGATACAGACTAAACATTCTGAGGCACTTTTAATGATATCGAGAGACTTCAACTATGTATCCCTGATGGATTCACTGAGGGATGTGGTCGAGAGATGAACACTGAGGGTGGTGGAGGCCATTCTGGACGGCTCGGATCATCCACTTCATAACACCTTGATGGACCAGGAATGCAGCAGTGGTGGACGGCTCCTCTCTATTTGCTGCAGGACGGAGAAATATAGAAGATCCTTTGCACCTTTAGCCATCAGGCTTTTTTGATTCTTCTGCAAATGGTGATGAGCTGACAGACAAATGAATTTCCCTTTGGGGATTAATAAAGTAATTCGTATCGTATTGTATCGTAATTGATTACAATTGATTGATCACATCTTCTATGTACAACTGTGACCCTACACTTCTGCAAGACCCAACCTTATTACAGATCATATCTACATCTTCTGCACAAGCCAATGCAGCATAATGGGTAATGGTTTTGGCAAGTAACACTTGGTCAGGAAAACGACTGAGGCTCTGCTTGAAACATGGCAGCAGAGGTCTGTAGCACAATGTGAACTTGGTCTGCATGAGAGCTTTGTTGTTTTGTATTGTAAAAAACTCAATAAAAGTATTCCTGAGGCTATCGCTAAAGAAAATAAATTATCCTGGAGAAACAAATGATCTGTTAAGCATTAGTTTGCTCACTAGCTATACATGAATGGATGCAGCAACAATCCAAAGGAGGGCTGACTGTTAATCTTTCAAATCAAACTTTGCTTGGCTATAGCTCAGCTCACTGATTTGTCAACGACTCTGATATCAACAGGTGTCATCACATTAAAAGACATACAAGAATGCTCTGGTCTTAAGCCAATGAGATTGATGTTAAAAATGACTCCATTACTAGAACATGTTAGATAATTCCTGCAAATGTCAGCTGACCACCAAGGTCCATGGTGGGGTGGTTGGGGTGGTTGGGGGGGACAATTCAAGCAGAAAAGTCCTGACTGAGAAGAATCAGATGACTTTCGGCTCCCGGAGGTGACACTGTGCACAACTTCAGGCACTGTCAGATTACCAGAAATGAGAAGTCATTCATTCCAGCAGAGGGAGAGGATCAGAGCAGTGCCCTCCTCCAGCAACTGACTCTGCTGACTGTGGACTTTTTTCAGACTCTGAATTGAAACCAGACCATCAGTACTCCGGAAACAGGACGTGATACAATGGTCTGGGAGGTTGGATTTGGAGGAGTCCACAAGAGCAAGTGTGGTGTCCAGTCCAAGAGGATTGTGTTAGGAGCAAAGGATGAGTAAGCAGCTGAATCTGAACGATTTCCAGAAAGAAAATAGTGTCAAATGTCCAAAATAAATGTTGTTCATCAACTTGATGAATTATTACAATAACATAATATTAATGGAGGCATCCCTGTCTGTCTGTCTGTCTGTCTGTCTGTCTGTCTGTCTGTCTGTCGTTCAACTATCTCGATAACCGCTGATCAACTACAAATTTGGCAAGTGTTTTGTTGATGACCCCAGGAAATGCAGTGACGAAGAACAAGCAGTTCTCTGGAAAAGTGAAACAAAAAAAATTAAACAATGGTTGCTTATGGCTGGGGGATCACAAGGACAGTGTGCGCACAAGATCATAGGCAGTGTGGGAGTGTTTAAGACAGAAACTGGATATGGCTTCGACAGCTCTGTTACTGTCACTGGACAAACAACATAGTATTTTGTTTAAAATCCAGTAACAACAAGACAGTACTGTTTAGGGATGCATCCATCCGGCTTTTTCAGTCCCAACACCGTAACCAATACCTAGGCTTAGCTTATCAGCCAATACCTGATCATGATCTGATACCACTGTGGAATTAATGAACTGTACACCTTGAAGGCATGAAGGCATCAGGCTTGACTTTAACATTTCTATCCTAACTTTGTGCCTGCTGCTGAGCAGTGATGTAGCACAGGTCAGCAACATAGAACTGAAGTGAATAAATCAGCATTATGGATCAGCCCCATTATCCAATACCCGATCTAGCTATTTAGTCAATATCTGGGCCAATATCCGATCTGAATATCTGATCGCTGCATCCCTATTATTGTCTGTTAACTTTTTATCACCACTACTGAGCCCAAGCTGATATATAGAGCTGTAGCCAGTGCTGTCATGGTAATGCATTGTAGATTTTCCTTTATGGGCTACAAGGTCAGAGTGTCACAGTCTGTGAACAGTTTCTAATATTTTCCTCACTGCACAAACACATTCCGCACAGATTTTCTTGCATGATGAATCTTCAGACGCCTTATATCAATTTCCTTCTCTCTGATTCTCTAGTTTGTGGTGAGAGCTGCTGTGACACACAGCGATTAAAGTGATGTACTCACACGCCAATTTATTAGGTTCACCGAGGTACGAGATAAAACTAACAGAGTAATTTAACAGTCCTGCTCTAAATCCTCATTAGTGAGGATCATACTGATCAGTTTTTGTCAAATTTGTTGAAGCGGATGTTGATGTTTATCGTGAAGGTCATTTTGGTGGCTGTAATTTGTGAAGCTGTTTACCTGTGCTGAGTTATAGTGAGCCTAATATTTAGTCAACTTTAATCTATAAAAATACAACAACTGACATAACACTAGAACGCCTCTCACTGTAACCCAGTGAAGTTCAGCCTCCAATATTAAATCATCAAAACAAATCAGTGTCTTCAACAGGGAAAGGGAGCTGACAGCAAGTGGCCACAAACACTGACCATATCCCAACTCGGCAGAAAAATTAGACTCCCTGCAGGGTTCACAGAGCTCCATGTGTGCCTGGGAGGTGGAGGTGGAAGGGGGGGGGGGCTTGTAATAAAAAAGAAGAGGGGTTGTCTCTGAGTCTCACAGAGACAAATAACCCAGTGTTTTTATCTGTGAATGCAGCTGCAGCGTTGCAGGGGAACAGTGACTATGCCTGCTCACAACTCTGTGGGAGAACTTTGCTTCATACAACCACCGGGCTGCTGCTGCCACTCAGACCTGGACTCATTACCGTTGTTTAGAGACTGTCAGATGATAAGCACAGATGACGTCAGAGAAAAAAAAGTTTGGGGGAAGAACCCATTAGCTTATTTTCAACAAATTGTTTTGCCACACCTACATCGGAAAAGCAATGTCCTCACATTTTTCAGAGAGGGACTGTCTGTTTCAGACTTCTTTTTAAATCACCTCTTAAAAATTCACATGAGTGGATGCTTTTATGTGATGTTGTGTTTTTTCTCAATTTCTATATTGTCATTTTACTGCTTTTATTGTGTTTGTGCTGCCTTTGGTATTTGTATGTGTGTGTGTGCGAGTCTATTTGCTGATCTCTCTAATCGATCTTAGTTATATTGATGCATATTGTAAACTTTGTTTTTAATAGTTGTCATCATCATCGTCATTGTCGTCATGGTTTTGCAAACCATTATGATCACAGCTAAGTTTACTTCTGACTATTTGGATATAAAATGTTATCACCTAATTTTATATTTGGGTTAAATTGTGTCATAAGTATTGCATATGATTACATGGGTTATGGCCAAGAACATGTTTTATCTTTAAACCTTTGAGTAAAATTTAATCAATTCATCGTCTAGTAGGACAGACAGATGGCCCAAACACATAAGGACTCCAGCTCTGGCTGCTGCCGCACAGAGGATGTAGTGTGAGTGGCAGCAGCTCCGATGCTCCGTGGTTCATGCTGCAGTAACATCAAAGCTGCATTAGGACAGTGCAGACACCCACAGTAACCTTCCTCCACACCTGTGAGCCAGAGATTTCCAGGCTTTGTCACAAAGCTCTTTCTTTGTGTTTCCACTGTACTTTACTCCTGAGTGATATGTCATTAAAAACATAGCATAAATTCTTGTGGTGCTTGTGGTTTCATACCTCTGACCCCTCTGTTCAAACACTAATGATGGCCTGGACGTGCAGGCTCTGCTGTTTAAGTAATGGTTGTCCTGCTCTGTACAGTAACCTGGTGGTTTATGTGGTTGTGTTGTTTGTAGCTGGCTTTCTGTATATAGTTGTAAATCTAAATGAGCACAGACATGCTCAGTATGAGAGGACCACAGTGAAGCTGGTCAAGCTCTTCTGGGGAAGCAACAAGCAAATTCACATGAAAACCTCTGAGTTATAAATCCATGAGGTCATGACATCAACAAGAACAACATCATCAGCTCTATGTATGATCAAGGAAGGAGCAGAATCTTGTTGCTTGTTGAACA
>OMNW01035606.1:23955-35610 GCA_900303245.1 Selene dorsalis
TCATTTTATAGTCTAATCTGAAACACACACACACCCATTCACCAACCAACCACTAACACAACACATTTTCTAGCACCTTCCTCTGAGACCAACCATCACAACTGACCTCAACCTGAATCAAGTCTTAACCCTCAAACAGCATTGAACTTGTGAGGCTCCACAGAGCTGTCAGTCCCCACAGTGCAGAGGACTCCTGCCTCCTGGTCCCCAGAAATATGGTAAACAAGTTCTCTCTCTCTGTTTCTCTCACACACACACACACACACAGCAAGAGAGAGAGAGAGAGAGCTCTATGTGCATTTGTGTTGAGATAGAGACTGAGCAACTGTCCTATCACCTCATCTTTGATACATCTCCTTTCACCACACACACACACACACACACACACACCCACCCACATGTGCGCGTCCCTCCTTGTGGTGTAGCCCCTCATTCTGTCACCACCTCCTTCCTCTCCCTCCTCCTCAGATGACCGGGCTGGAAAATTAGCTTGTCACATTGGCTTTGAATTGAATTGACCTGAATGTACCTTCCTCAAAAAACTCTCCCTCTCTCTCTCTGTCTCATTCTCTCAGTCTGTCTTGCCGTGTCTCTATCTTTCTTACTCTCTCTATCAATACAATTCAGCTCAGCTCAGTAATGTTTATTGGTATAAATATGAGGTGAGCAGGCCCTGTGATAGACTGGGGACCTGTCCAGGATTTACCCCGCCTCTTGCCCCAAGTCAGCTGAGATAGGCTCCAGCTCCACGGCGACCCCACTGAGGATCAGTGGTACAGAAGAGGAATGAATGAATGAATGAGGTGAGCAATATGGTAAATCATTAATTAGTGAGATTATATATTTTAAAAAAGTAAAGTACAGTACAACAAAATATAATGGAATATATGTAAAACAAGAAAAGACAATCTCATTAATTTTCTAGGAGTTTGTTCAAATATGATGTCCTTCTAGGTTTCATATGTCTATGTGAAACACAGGGCAAGGGCAACTTTGATCATTTATTTAAAGGGTGGTATTGAGCCATTATGCTACATTGCAGTTCAAGTCCTACACTACATGTAAATCCTCACCAGGCCTGATGTGTGTGAAAAGTTTCATTTGTTTTGAAGCATGTTCAGGGTCAAAAAGACAACTTTCATTCAGAAATCAAAATTGTCACAGTCATTCCAATAGAACCAGTTGGTCCTTGGACCCTAATTAAATATTCTATGACATAACAACTACAGTACGTTCACATGAGGAGGGTTTGGCTCCTACACACTAACCCCAAAATCTGTTCTAGATGGCAAGAATTAATTATTATTCCCAAAAGTCTAAAGTCAATTCAAAAAGCCAGAGGGTGACACGTGAGTGGACATTCACTACTGTCCCAATCCTGCTCCTATAAAAACAACTCTCTCTCTCTCTCTCTGACTGCTTCTGCAACAACCAGCTGGTCAGAGTCTATGTGTATGTTTGTGTTGTAAGCAGTGGTTAAATTCAACCAGCAAATGTGAGCTCTCAGTGACAACTCTGATGATAATCACCCAGATCATCATCTAGTCAAAGCAGAAAAGAAGAGGTTACAGAAAGAAGCAAAGACTGATCCATGATGGTACATATACAAATACAACCACATTAACACTGAAGTAAGTGGACAGTGTTAGAGCACTGAAACCAATGGTAATGGGTCCCTGAGTGAAACTCACTGACAGTGAATCATTTAATACACAACACTCCCACCTAGTGGAGTCCAATCTGTACTGATGTAAGCAGTGACTGATGCTTCTAGCTGTGGTTACTCTTGATTTCTAACGGGTTGATTTATAATTCACACATGTCATGTGATATTGTGTTATATGTTATGTATCAAAAACACTATGGAAATATTCCTATATAACAGTATCTGGAAGAAATTACAGATATTACAGCTGTTATCTCATGCGAACATTCAGTCTCGTGCCTGTTCCTCATGTAAAACAAACAAGCAGCTGCTGACAGAGAATCAAAGTGTTGTGTGATGAGGGAGGAGGCGGCTGACTTCACAAAAGGGGAAGATTAATAATGGGAAAATAGCACATTTTCAGATACTATTCTAGTCTGTGTGTCTGTTAAACCAACATGTTATTACGAACCATATTAACAGACTCTGCATCTTATTCCGGTGGTTGATGCATTAAGACACGACTAAAAGATCCTTTTCAATCTTCAAACTGAGTCTTTCCCTGCACTGCCAATCACAATCTCACAATCACGTTATTTCAAGATCACATATTGTAGATCTTTTTTGATTATAAAGCAGATCTAGGTTCTCTGTTTCCACAGAGAAATGCACATAGACTGTGTTCAGAAACTCAACCTAACAGCCGGCGTTCAGGAGGACTTCTGAAACTGAAGCCCTGCTGAGACCAAGTGTTTTCTCAGGTGATCTGTGGTCAGCTCTGAATGCACACACCCTGCACTGAGCGTGTATTCAATCACTCAGACCACATTCCAAGGTCCAATCACTCAGACCACAGTCACAGGTGGTCTAAGCCACATCTGGCCACATCACAGTCTGGTCAGCCCCAATACAGTTTCAGTGTAAACTGAATTGCTCTCAAAGCCTTGATTCTGTAACTGGTTACAAAACCTTTTTGGCTCTATTCAAGCACAATTAGCACAGAGCGCAGAGGAAAGCATTAACTGCAGCTCCGTGTGTGTGTATAATGATGAGTGCGAGCTGAAGTCGGCGGCTTAAATGAGATTTAAATTTCAGTCACCTCTGGGTGAATTCAGTCACAACTGTATTTGAATCGACTGCTTCTCTGACTGGTGTCTTCTCCATGGCCACTGCAGCCGAGGCTCATGGGTAATGTAATGTTTGTTCCTCCAAGATTAGACACAGCATTATTTCTCATAAAGCCAAATAAAATGAAAAGTGCCAAAACCTGACAGGCAAAAACCTAAAGGATTGTTACATCATCAGGTTGTGCCCTGTGTTTCCATATTCAGTAGCTTTCACACACTTCACAACTCTATTGGGTAAAAGACGTGTCAACAGTTTTGTAGTGGACCATAGCCTTTAACAGTGTTGACCCTTAAATCCTTTTTTTAAATTGTCATCACAATATGAACATGTGCAATAAAGTATGCAAAAAACACTGTGTTCATAAAGGCAGATATTGTGACTGCAAAATGTAATTTCAGTGTGAATGGTCATTTCTGCTTCATTGTCACTTATGAAAATAAAAAATTGATGTACCAACCAAACATGCCCACTTACATTGCTTCCAATGCACAACAATGTTGTGACGCATTTTACCTTTATCCTCCCTCTGCCTGATGAGCCACAAAAGGAAAAGTCTCTGTGTGGAGACTGTAGCTTTGTTTACCCATTGACGTTACTATCATAGATATTAGATATTGTGGAATTTATATACAGTAACTCAGTTGCTATAAATAATATTCTTGAATATTATGAATATATGTTGAATGTTGGATATATAAGAATCAATTAAGGGCTAAATAAGCTGTGCTGTATTGTTGAAATGAGATGAGTATAATATCATGTAGCTACACCTGGTGGGAGAACACACACTGTGTCTCACTGCTGTAACTTCAACATGAACCTCCACATCATATCAGTTCAGTTGATTATGAGATTAGTGAGCACAATGGTAGAGGAAGAGATAGGAACTGTACATGTACACATCAGTCTTTGTTTGTTTATCACAAGCCTTCATCACAATACTGAGCAGTGTTATCACACACCGCTGACTTTCCTCACACCATGCATACCTAGTCTTTAACACAATAATAATGTTTATTCTTTACTGTAAGTGAATCTGAACTATTTCATGTAGCAGATTTAGGTTTCAGTTTAAATACTACTATTGCCTCACAATTTATGACTCTATCTTATATTTAATGGAGAAATCTACACCTAGTGTGTGTGTGTGTGGGTGTGTGCGTATCTGCCTACCTGTACCAGCTTGTAGAAGTAGGCGTACTGACGTGCGGTGTTCTTATACTGGCTCAGGACATCCTGCACTGCCTGAGTGCCCAGTAACAGTTGGACCTCCTCCTGCTGGTAGTACAACGGTGTGTCGTACTCCTGAGGGAGGCTGCGGATGTACGGCAGCCAGGGTGAGGCGGGGTCGGCCCGTTCGCACAGCAGGTGGAGGGCCAGCGTCACATTGCCCATGGCCTGCAGGATCCGGTCTTGGCTGTACAGAGGACCTGAGACACAAGAGGTGACAGAGGAGGTTTTCACATGCTGATGGTGAAGAAATGGAAAGTTTCACACATAATAAAACACTACAAAGACATGTACGATCGCTAAAATGCGATGCGAGAAAAGAGTTTCAAAGTATAACTTAATATGAACACAGCTCAAACCGACCCCGTGCCTAAGCACGGTGACCAAGCTTTGATAAATACACCGGATCCACGCCAGTGCAGCGTGTCCTCCTGTATTTTACACGGGTCGCTGCACCAGGGCTTTACCTAAAGAAGAAAAAAAAAAACGCTTTTCGTGGTGCAGCTGAAAACAGCTGAGTTTTCCTCTACTACAGCTGACATGTGGTCAGGACGTCCAGCAGAAACCTGTCACAGCCTCACAGTGAAGGCTTCATTAATATAAACTTCAGCCTTAAAGCAGTCTGTCCTCAGACTGTCCTGGCCTGTCCCTGAACATCACACAAGGACAACATGCAGCTGGCCTGTGTGACAGGTTATTGAGTTTTATTAATGTTTACATCAGACTGAGTTCAACTAATGAATAAAGTAGTTACATAATAAGATGGAATTCATATCAGTTAGTATCATCATAATAGTGGCAGGAAAGACCAACTCACATGTATCAAATATTGTGTTGGTCATATTTATGCCTAGAACAAGTTATTGCTTGTGTCTGTTGTTTTAAGTTGAAAGTTGAAATATTTCCATGTCTGAGCCATTCTGGGTCACATCAGAAGTCAAGGAAAACTGTTACGGGTGTTTTTACTGTTCTCAAATGTAATGTTTAGGAGCACATGTGTGAGTTAGTGTATAAGCAATGTGTTGCTTTTTATGTTATAGATTAACAGATTTTATTGGGAGTAGATCTTTTTGTCTAACCCTTGATATTTAGAGTTGGCCAAACTTGTTAGAATGAAACCTTGTTATTGATGACTTTTCTCACTTCCCTCCATCGCTCCTGTTCTTGCTGCTCGGTGTGTCTTATGTTAAAATCTTCCTCTGCATTAGTAATTAAGATGTGTCATGAAAGTGGCTTAATTGCTGTAATGAAGATGAGGCTCAGTGTATTGGAATCACTCCTCCTCTTCCCTGTAGTTCCTGAGCAGCCTGCTCCAGAGGGGCTGATAACACTATGGCTCGGTAACTCCACTGACCACTGGTGGAAATAGCATCACTCACAGTTATCATATTATTGGGCTGGATCTGCTATTGCAGTCCAGCCAGAAATCCACCTTCAGGCCACAGGTTTGATGGCCAGAGATAATTCAGATTTGCAGTTTCCGCACAAACACTTTTATGAACTGCAGTTCTTACCGAGCACAGAGTTCTGGGCTGACTCCACTGTCATCAGCATCTTCCTGGGAATCCACAGGAATAGTTCCTCTGCCTGTGCACGCATCAAACACACACATACACACAGATACACACACAGATACACACGCCATAAAAACATAAGCATTCCATGTGCTCTGCCAATTAGCTGCAGCAGGTGACAGGAGCTGGTTTCATTTAACCAGCAAACTATTATGTAACTGTGTCCCATTTCAGGGGTCTCATCCTCCAGAGGCTGTATTTGAAGACCGGTTGTATCTGTGCCCCATTTCGAAGGTCTGACAAATGGCAGCAGAGAAATGCAGCTTTCCTTTCCTGGGTTATGAAGGGTCCATCCCATCTCCAGATTAATTTGTGTGCCGGGAATGATAGAAAACAACAGCAACAGAGGGAGTACTGTGTTTCAGCTCACCTCAGCAGCCAATGTTACAGCTGTTAATGTTACTGATGGCCTTAAACCTTTGTGAAAAAATGTTATGAGGTTGTATTTTGTCATGATTGTTTGGCAACAGGAGCCATGCTTTGTTGGCAGGAGCACAGCTGGTGACAATCCTCCATATACTGCCATATAACATCTACCATGTACTGCCTCATCTTAGTTCCACCTCTATGGCTTATGGCAGCTTTAAAGGGCCACACCTTTCATAGATCACATCCTTTGAAGAATGCAGCCCTTTAACTGGGACACAGCTTCTACATTAACACAGTTTCTCAAACAAGTCAAAGATCAGATTTTCTAATGCAGGACTTGGAAGTAAATGAGTTGTGAGTCACTCCTGTAACAACTGGTGACAGCTGTTTTACACTACAATCACAGCCAGCACTTTAGAAGCGTGTTGTTGATTATCAACAACACCTCAAACTCACCTTAATGTCTCTGGTGGCCCGCAGGCCATAGCCCTCCGCACCAAAGTCAGTCACAGTGAAGCCGTCACAGGAAGCCCCGCTCTCCTGAGCCCAGGACATCAGGTCATAGAAGTGGTCCTCTCTGTTGCCCTCAAACATTATTGACAGACCTGAACACACAGAGTCAGTGAGAGACAGAAAATAACGAATTATTCACTTCTTCTTCTGTTCTGCATGTCACCTAGTCACCAAATAATCTCCTCACCTTTCTGCTTCTTGCGGATCTTCTCCACTAAGCCTCTGATCTGGATGTACTCCTCCCACTCTTTGCCAGCAGAGGGCACTGCACTGCTGCACTCTGGGAAAACACAGGGCAACATTAACACTGCAGGTGTATCACTTAAACTGACACATAGGCTATGTCCAAATGTAAGCACCAACCTGAAATAACAGCAAAACACAAAGCAATATCCTTATATTCTCTATGATTCATTTCAACTTACGTAAGACCTTTAAAGAACACATGGCGCATACCTCAACAGCTCTGACCCGTCCTTTGATTCACTGCTATGATACAGGCTGCATGTGGATCTGCTTTCATGCACTGAGCACTTCTACTCTTCATGGCTTCTATCACATGATGCATGTCACTCTCTCTGCTGTAGTCTGCTCTTCTCTCTGTGTGTCATCATCCTGCACCTAACTCTGATTCTTTTATTATATTCATTAGTTATTTTTTGTTATTCACTAATTATTAAATTACTCTGGGGTCTAGGTTGCTTCATCCCAACTATGAGCTGGGTAACATCATTATTAATATTATTGTTAATCTGTACTTCTGTCATTACTTGCTATTATCATTAACGTTATTATAGCTACATAAGTATCACTGTTAAAACAACCAGTCTGGTGTTGCTACAGCCCAGCTGTCTGATTCTATTGAGTTTTTCTCAGTAACACTAAAAGGTCTTGAGCTGCCACTCCATATGTATTAGGGATGCAGATCATTATCATTTGTTTTAAGTAATAACACATGATTGGTAGATAAGCATAATGCTTCAGTCATATATAATATAACTGCATGATCCACACCTTTAAAACAAGTTCCATGTGAGTTTATCTTCTAGCCTGTCTGTGAGCAGTGTGTGAAAAGGTCTGTCTAGAGGTACAGACTGTGAAGGTGGTGACAGTGTGCACGTACTCTGCAGCAGCTCAGAGATGAGGTTCATCATCTCTTTGGGGGAAACCACGGCGCTGGCTCCTGAACCTGACTTCTGAGTCTTCACTCGACTCTTCTTTCCCATGGTGCTGGATGGACGACTGGGCTGAAAGAGGACATTACATTCAGCTAAGCTTGTTAGGTATACCAGTACTAAAAATGTACTGCGGCACTAAAGTCATTGACACGGTACTATACTGTGCTTGGAAAAAAATCAGTACTTTTTTGATATGAATGACTGAAGCATACAAATGTCAGCGGGAGAGAGAGAGAGAGAGGAGGTTGCTGCTATGTACATTAAGCAGCAGCTGCCCGTATAATATTGTATTCTATCTATTTGCGGCACAAACCTGGACCGAATCAGCGTGTCAGGTCGGATTGGTTGGGCCGTTCCGGCCCGTAGAAAACATAACTGAGGTTATTATAGCCCACAACTTTAACAGCACGAGCTAACGTGTCCTTTTTAGTTTATCATCTCCTCTCCTTCAGCCTCATGTTCTCACTACACGCTGCTCTGGTGTCAATAAACACACATGGCAATGGTGCTGCGACCTACACAGCTGTTAAATGACTGGCTGCTGGCCTGTCACCGGCAGCGTCCAGGTACACGATGGGCTGTTTCATTTAGCGCAACATACACGTCAAATCATCCAGTGTTTTGTTGAGCAGTTTTCTCACAGCTATCGTCCAGAACACCTTTATAATCAAATGACTTTGTCAAGCATTAATATTTTCATCTGGCCTGCGTAGGACACCGTGTGATCAGACTAGGAACAACTCAGACCCTGAGGCCCTGTAATAAGGGAAAGATGACAGAAAGGTCAGGAAGGCCAACAGAGGAGGATCCCACAAGAAATAGATACCATGTGTACACAAGGAAGCACATATTAAAATTACAGCAAGGTTTTCCAGAAGAAAGGTTTAACAAGCAACCTGACTATATGTGCTGGGGTTCTCAGTGAAACCTCTCTCTAAGACTTCTGCTTTAACATAAGACACAGCGGGACATTAGCCAACTATTGTGAAAGATAAGACGCACCAACAATGTCCTCCGAATGCATTTTTGCACTTCCATTTCACCTTTCATGTGTACATTTAATTGTAAATTGATACAATTGTTGCCAGACACTTGCCATCCAATCTGACAGGAAGTCAGAGATAAATGAAACAAATCCAAGTAAACAGATGCTGAAGAGACTGACCCAAGAAGACTGGAAGCTCTACCTGCTGCCAAAGAGGCTTCTACACAACACAATACTGAGTTAATGATCTACTTTTGCCAATAAAAATCTGTGAGTGTGTCTCTGTGCTTGTGAGAGTTTGAAACCATCATTGTGAGGACATTTCAAATGGCTGTTTGATCTGGGACCGGTTTGACGGACTCTGACCGTGTCTTGGATAAAACTAACAAGTCAGACTGAGTCTGAGTTCATCTGCTGCCCCTTTTTGACTATCTTAAGCCAGAGTGTGCTACAAGGAATTCTGAGTAAATGGCCTACCAAGAGATCAAAACCAGCCTGCGAGCTGTGTTAACCTTGACAGGCCGAAAATGTTTGTATTTTGGAAATTTTAATTGGAAAATTCAGCAAAGAATGAAGACATACTATCCTAAAAATCTGTTATTGAACCATTAGACATTTTCAGAATGATAGACACACTGTAGCTGTATAACTCATTCACCCATCTGCCCCATGCTGGTAGAACATGCAATGTTCCTACTCCCAAGTCCTGGGAAACTTCCTGCTACTTCAGAGGAGAAGGTGCACCACTGACACAATCTCACTCACTGGTCTCAGTGGTCTCCAGTGATTCAACAGCAGCAATACGAAACCTCGATACAAAGTGTTAATCTCCACACCAGGCCAACTTCCTCCAGCTCTTGGCAGATATGAGTTTAGGGCTCAAAATATAATTGAAATCACAATATGGCCAAGTGTAATATCCAAACTGCTGCAATAAATGCTTATGTGGTTTGAGATCAAACAAAAATCACATCATCCGTTTTTTTTCCAATGTTTTTTCCAATTAAAATCACAACATCTGCCAATCTAACCCAGTCAGATTTTTTCCCAGTTCAGCTGTCTATGGATCCCTGCTCCCTGTGGAGCTGCTCACCCCACACGCCCCCTCTCTCTCTCTCTCTCTCTCTTTAACTCTCAGACACACATTCACAATCCAGACAGTTTACCAAAGCAGAGAGAGTAGTTGAGGCCATTTTTGGCAGTCGGGGTCTCTTTCTGTTTAACCTCACACTACCACCACACAGCCCCGGCCTAAGTGTGTGTGTCTGTGTGTGTGTGTAACTCCCCCTCTCACACTACGCAGCTGCTCAGTGACATTTAGTTGTCACTGTGGTCCACAGCCAACACTTAAAAGAAGAAGAGAGCTTCAGGCAGACACAGACTTGGCCTTTTGCAACTGCTGATTAACTTGTTTGTTCTAAGGTGCACACACACACAGGGCTGCCAGTCCTGCTCGGTGGAGGAATAGACTGGATAGGATCTGGTTTTAGGACCACGCTTGTATTTAGGCTGCACTAAAGACAGTTTTTTGTTTGTTTTTTTGCCATATGAAGTCACAGTGAGAATATAGCTCTGTTATGTGTTGTGTCTCTGCTGTTTTCTGCAGGTAAGGTAGCAGATGGTGGCTTTTTACAGCAGTTTGTTTACCTGCTGCAGCTGTAAACCAGAAGGGCGAGAGTGGAAAACCAAGCAATTAGCAAAAAAAAGGCTAGAAAGCTCCACTAGACTGCAAGGTTCATTACCAATTCTGTTCTTCATTACTATGAGTGTAGCACTGCCATTAAATTACACAGTCATTACCGAACATTTTCAATTGACAAATTGACTGGCGGGGGTTTAATCTCTCTTAATGCAGTAAGTTTATTAATAGTATTCAAATGAAGTCTGTAGTTAGGTTTGCACTAAGCGACATATCTTGCATGTTGAAATCACATTTGCACTTTCTGGCTGAGAGACATTACATGACTTCCAGGAAATGAAGAGTGACACACATGAACGTGTGGTTTTACAGACGACCACAAACGGGGTGTAGAAGCAGATCCACTCCACTGACAACTGTCGTGACAGTGACACAGATGCAGTTAACATTAAAAAAAACATACACTAACGAGCAACAGGCGAAACTTTGCGTTCATGAATAAGCCTGACAGAAGCAGGGCTAAACTAAGCTGGGTCTAAGCCTTTTAAAAGTGGGCTACTTCACCCAGCCCGAGGCTAACACAAAGTTAGCGGGTTAGTTAGCATGGTGTTTATCCGGAGCTACTCGTACCTCCTCCTGACAGCCCGACGCCAGTTAGCTACCCGGGCTGCTGTAGCCTGTCCCGCTAGGCCAGCAGCTAGCCTCTGACACCGAGGACTCACGCCCACCCGCGCTGAGCCGCGAGCAGAGCGGTGCACGGGAACACACGGGGCTCATTCATCTACACTGACTGCCGTTAGCAGGTTAGCTGCTAATCTGTCCAATGGTAGGAGCTCAGTAGAAGAGTTACAGAGACAGCTAATTAGCTGGTTAGCTCTACGTATCCGCTACAACGCAACGGCCTGCACACTGCCAGAAAGTACGTGTGAAAGCCGGACCAGAACTCGACCATAAAACCCGGCCGTAGACATTTTTCTCTGGTTCACTCATACCTTTCCAGGAGGTACCAGACAGCAGCAGTTCCTCTCTTCTGCACACAAACCAAGCTTGATTCAGTCCTGCCTCTGATTGGTGTGACCCTCAGACACGCCTCTGACAACAACACTGGATTCTGGCATTCTGATTGGCTGTTGGACAGCACCGCTCACTAAATACGAATGTGCTGGTACATGTGAACACGCCCATCGCCTCCTACCGCACGCCGTGATTGGACACTTACTTTTAGAACGCTGAAGGCGACCATAGATGGCAACATTTCAACAACAGCGATTGGCTGAAAGATGTATCTGTCACGATTATGGCTCCGGTTTATTCAGGAGCTCTTTGTTTGGATGAAGCGGATACAAGGGACGAAGATGAACCTCGTTCCCTCATTGAACGGTATCTTTACGGTC
>OMNW01035607.1:9397-27530 GCA_900303245.1 Selene dorsalis
CATTTTTTTTTTTTTTTTTTTTTTTTAAATATTTACTATTTTTTCAGGCAAACCACATTAGTCTTCCATACTGAGCTGATAACAACTCTAAGATGTGTGGAGACAGAAACTGTTTTATTCAGTCAGAGACTCAGTTGCTTCTTCTGTCTCTAACTGTTTCTGTTGCAACTCTAACAAATTGCCATAAAATCTGTGACTCATCTGACAGAATGTCCAGAACCTGTGTGTTGGTGAGCTGACCTCAGGTGATCTGATGTGGACTTTTAAACGTCCAGAGCTGTAGTTGTTGCCGGCAGCTCGCTGGACTCCATTGTGAAGGGATGTGCTGCTAGGAAACAGTCCTTTACCTGGGATGAAAGCAATCTCCACCGTGCTGTCTTGACTGGAGAACCATAAGAATACAAAAACAGAAGCATGTGCACAGTGATGTTGTTAGAAGCAGAGGAAACAGGTAAACCTGTTGGGAGTGTAGCCAACTACACTCACTTTGAGTTACTCTATGAGCACATCAGACCTGATCCCAACACCACCCACCTGAGCTTGACTTTGTTCAGCATGCTCTTGGCCTCCTCGTGGGTGACACCTATCAGGGACTCTTTGTTAATGGCAATGAGCTGATCTCCAGGCCTCAGACGTCCGTCCTGCACAACAAAGACACAGAGCCTGCTCACAACGAACTTCATAATCACACAGGTATCCTGAAAATTAAACAGGATATTTAACCTCTGGTTAACCTGCCAGTGGGGTTTAAGGGGTTTTACAGGATTTCTAAATTTCCTTTATCATGAATGGTATAGACCACAGGACATTGGTGCAGTACACTATGAAAGGTTTATGGGGGTTTGTATAGTCATGGCTGCAATTATGAGAGGCCTATTGGGGCCCTCTTTTCTCTCTAGGGGTCCCTAACATTTGTTTGCCTCTCCTGATGATGTAACTCTGGCTTTGCCAATCACATCCCAGCAAATGCTGCATCTGTCCAATCAAGTATAGAAAGGAAAATGTTAATGCTACTGTTAAGGAGGAAATATAAACAAATGTGTTATAAACCTTTAGGGGTCAAGCTCAGTAAATGTTGACGCTCACTGCTCCTCAAAAGGAGACAAAGCATCACGTGGTGCCATGGCGCCTCTCACCCACTGATGATCTCCACAGGTGAATAAGAGCCCCTGAGGATCATCCTCACTCATTCCTACACAAATCTCTCCTGCATGGATTGTCACCTTAACGTTGCTGCATAATCCTCCTGCTGACTCACAGACTCAAACAGCATGAATGCTAGCCTGCTGCTTCCTATATTACACAGGGGATTAAGAGTTGAGTTTTGGGTGAAATGGACAAACTGCTTCTATAAGCAGAAGACTGAGAGTCAGTGTCAGCTGCTGTTGTATTAGAGCCAGGCATTAGTGTACAGTGAGGAGTGAGTCGCAGAGACTTAATGACAGTATGACCATGCAGCTCTGCTTTACTGCGTCCTGTGTCTAACACAGTTGCGTGTAGTCTACTGCTATGAACCAGTCAGTCACCATCTGTTATTGAGGATTGAGCCTGTAAGTCAGTGAAAAATAAATGGGCCAACTGAAATCAACATGTCTGCTGCTGCAGCTCCCCTCAGACATTCCTCCAGTGCTGATGCTGGATTAATGCAGCTGGTAGAGAGACGGCTGTGAAATTTATAACAATTTTATTTTGGTTGGTATTATATATGCAGCATTTTTTATTTTTCATTTTTTTAAATTTAAGTCCAGTCACTTTTCCTCTGTTTTGCTAACCCTCCTCCAGGCCATGTGCATTTGTTTTTGACGAAGCCAGTGAAAAAAGCAATCCATGGAGCGATGGATAACATTACAATGATATGACATTTATATTTGTGTAGTCTTAACTACATAAACAAAAGATTACGGGTTACGGAGCGCGTTTGTATCTCGGTGCACTTTGTGCTTGTGCTCCACCTGCTCCTGACAGAAACATGGAACTCTGGCACTGCTAAATGCTCCGCTGATCTTGGAGTCAATATTTAATGGTCATTCAGCCATGCAGAGAGGTTTCTGTCTGTGTAAGATTTATTTAGAATTAAGAGAAATCAATTTAAAAATACTCAGGAGGAATTTTTATGCCAGGCAGGGCTGGTTGCATACTGCCTTCAGATTGTCCATCCATCATATTCCTATGGACTGATACCTCAGTAACAAGCATGACATCAAGCATGGTACATGGTGCAAGCAGACGGTAATGAATCATGTTTGTGTTTCAACAATAAAAAATCTTAATCACAGAGCTCTAAATGAGCTATATGACAATGATCTGATTTGTTGATCTACCACAGCATCCTCCTGGGTCAAGAAGTGTCCAACTCCATCTGTGTTTGTTAAATGGGAGGAGGCTGTTTAGGTTATGATGGTTGAGACTTAAATATGAATCAACATTAATATCACTTAAGGTTTGATCAGAGCTGAATGAGGTCAAAGCAACACACTGAAACGACTATCATCAGTGCAGATAACCTGTCAATCAGAGCAGATCAACATGGATATTAGGCTGGTTCTTCATCTTTTGTAGGAGCATGTACTGAGTCTTATCACAGGCTGCTGCTCGAGGCCCTGAGATGTCAGCTTTGTTATGGAAGTTCTCTCACTAAGCAGACAAAATGACAAAAAGCTTGTTTGAGTGAAGAAGGTAAGACAATTCAAATGTCTGTTTTCATTTGTCATTGTGCACAGAGAGAGGGAATCTATACATGCACCAAAAGGTACAAGCCACAGCACACAGACCTCATCACAGGGATCAGTGTACATGTTCTCAGCCCTGGGCCATGCTGGTCTCAAGTACTCTCTGTGATCCACTCACTACTATCTTGAATGCAAATGTTGTACGTGGAAACACCTTAATGCTGCTCAAGCGCACAAATACAAGAGCATATTCCTTTCATATGTCTCTCCCCTTCACTCTCCTCCTCTCCCTCCCTGTCGTGTTGCCACAGTTGACAGTGAGTAGGCGGACAGAGAGGCGAGGAGGATGGGATTGTGGAGCAGGAGGCAGGAGAAGCTGTAATAAAGGCAGCGATGTGTGCAAACAGGAGGGCTGTGGATGACTGTTGGAGCATTTTTTGGTAGAAACATCATTCTTATTGCCCCTCTGTGACGGCTTCCTAAAGAATGCAGGGGTCACTGATACTGGGTAACCATATAATTCACCACAAGAGTATAAGAAGGGGCAGCAACCTCTGCTCTGGGGGCATTACTCTGGACTGCTGTCTGCTGTGTAGTTCTGTGTTCTGTTCCCTTCTCATGAGAATAAACTTGGGTGCATGCTACCTTTTCAGTCTTGTTCTTTGACTCTCCGCAGGCAGAACCAAATTTGACTACCACCATTTACACTTTTCACACTGCATGGAGCTGACTGGGGCTAGATTGAAAGGAAGGGGACATATCCACAAACTAGAATCACTACATGGTTGGTGGTTGTATCCCTCCACCAGCCACCCAAATTACAGTTAACCTTGACCATTTGTATATAAAATAACCCCTTTCTTCCACGCCAAACCAGTTTGCCTTATGTGTGGTCTGTGGACACACACACACACACACACACACATGCACACACACAGAGTGAACTGCTAGCCTCTGTGCAAACGCTTCTATGTGTCACATCTTATTTCACCCTTATGCCTAATTTGAAAGAGTTCCCTCAAGGAGTTACTGAGATGTCAGGTTCACAATGGGACATCAGAGCCAAGATGACACAACAACAAACGACTAAAATACACAAATAAGGAGTTTTCCTTTAACAGGATAACAAAAACGCCTGATGTGATCAGATGTGAATGTTGAGGCTGCAGGTTCCAGCACTTAATGACTGTTTTTTTCAGCTTAAACAGCTGATATCTGACACTCAGCCAGGCTGCAGAGCTCATCCATCATGCTTACCAGTAGCTTCCTGTCCGGATATACTCAACATATATATATTATTTATTTTTCAACCCTCATATGCTTCAATAGGCTCAGCACCAGGCTAGCGGCTACTCTGAGAACAAACAGCTGCTCTCAGGATATAAACTGGATAATGGATACTGAGATTTAAGTTCATATATGGTGATGTATACTTTTGTTTGAACGAATGCCACTAAAAGAACAAAACCAACAATAAACTTATCTCGTTTGTTTTTATTTCTCTTTGTGCACTTATCTCTAATGTATTAAAGTAAGTATTAAATCTAAATCATGAACACAAACACAATGTAGTTTAGTTTCATTCAAACCCAGACATGCTCACTAGAGCATCAAATGTGGATTAAACTGCATTTGAAAACAGGATCCCAACATGCTGGACCTCCTTATTTAAGTGACATGTGGTAAAGAACATGGTCCTAAGTAAATACTCAGTAAACTATAAACTATAAAGACGTCATCTGTAGGAGTCACTGGGATTGAGTTTGAGAGCTCCACCTCAGACAGGGTCTTCCACTGTCCCTGTACTATGTTTGTATCTAATAGCAAGGGACAGGTGTGATGGGTGGGTGGTGAGGTGGTGGAGCAGCAGCAGGGTGATGCCCCTGGCAGAATCCTAGCTTGATGACTGACCTTCACACTTGGTGTAGTTTGTGTGTCCAGGGACTCTGGGATTTCTGACGTCAGTGCAACACAAACACCACCAAATACTGGAGCAGCGTTTAATATTCTTTAATCCAGCATGAACTCCTAAATATTCAACAGAGTCTAATGAGATGACAGGACTGTGCCACTTTATGTTAATTTCCTCCAGGCAGTCAAGGTGACTCCACAGATAACAGAGACACTCTGTACATACTCTGTGTTTAGGAGAAACATAGAGCGCTGTTTGCAGGGAACCATTTTGTGATACTGATATTATTTGTACAGTATTCTATATTATTGCTTTCATCCTTTGGAGAATCCCTCAACTAGAGAACTCCTTCATTATGGGTATTGTCATCAACTACTGTATTATCATCTTTACCTTAAAACCTTTAAACCTGTGTTGTGATTATTTTGGCAGATATTGTGCTTTGGTGATTTTTGCAATAAATTTACAATAAAATGGACTTTTGGTTATGACATACCTTGTTTGTCTTGGGGTTACTTGGGTTTTACTTTTTGTCTTTGTCCAATTTCCCACCAATGTAAATGTCTTTTTCTCTTCTGCTGCTTCTTTCCCGATTAGCTGCTCTCAGTTCGTGGTGTCGTGGTGGGGCACAGTGATGATACTGGTGCAGTATTAGCTTGATAACATATATTGTATGTGCCCATACTAATATGACCACTGAACTACTACTGGATCTTTTACTAAGTTGCAAACATGGCACCAAGAAAATCTAAAAATTAACTGTAAATAAAATGATGAGATTGAAACACGCTGCCTTACTTTATCCTTTATCTCATCCAGTATCTGCAGCTTTCATGTGACTGTGTGTCTGACAGTGCTTACCCTGTGACAGTCTCCTCCAGACAGAACCTCCTGGATAAAGACCGCTGGGCCCTCCGGCCTGTTGGAGCCTCCTCCAATGATGATGCCTAAACTGCTGGAGCGCGTCACTGAGAGGAGCTGGATCACCCCTTCACCTGGATGACTGACATCATCAACATTTACTGTCAGTACTGTGCACACATTCGCTGATCACAGGTGTAACTGCCTTAGAATATACAGCAGTTACTAAATAAGCAGAAACTGCAGCACAGAATCACCAGAGACATATCTGACAGACTTTTTCAGTTTCATGTTGTGTTACTGGAGAGCGATGACAAGTTTATGCTGTACTGTATTTGTCTCACTTAAGTCAGAACTGGGTCACAGTGACAGTGTTAGTGCTGCACTATTGGCCTCCTCTGAGCAGGTAGGTGATGCAGTGTAAGGATTCATGCCAACATCTACTTTGCTTCCTAGAGAATCTAAATTCTGAAACTTTATTTGTTTTTTTTCATGTATTGTGTTTACTAGAGATGTGATTCTTCCAGGACAGAGCAGTATGTTAAAGTGTCCTTGTCTGACATTGAACTTGAACAGGAAGACAGCAGGTGCAGTAAACAACAACAACATGTGGGATGAAAACAACAGGTACAGGTGCAGCTCATGGTCCACGGTCCAGACCAGTTTCAGTTGTTCACATCATGTCAACAAAATGCCAACGTGTTTATGTCCTGAATGTTACTGTTACTGTTTACATCAACAAAATGTGAACAGGTGAGTTGAATAAAATCCTCCCCCATGCCTGTGTATAGTTGCCATGAAGGAGGAAGACCAAGTCACCAAAACTGTTTCTGTACCAGGCTGTAAACATGGGAGTGTATGGGAACCGACTCCCCGCTGAGCTATGTGTATACAATCAACATTAGCTTGTTTAGGCCAGCGAACAGTTCATAATATGAGCAGGTTGTTCACAACATTAGCAGCTGCAACCATCACTGTTCAGGCTCTCAGACTACAACACTGACTTTCACACCTCGAGTCTGGCCTGATTGACTTTAACTTTGATTGTAGATGCACTTTATATTCTGTGACCGCATGTTCTGCTTCGGCTTCCCACAGAGTCTGGGTTTGGTTTATTTGAAATGTGTTGTCTCAGCTGGAAAGAGCTGTGAGGATGAAAATCCACACAAGTGGAGAGTTTGTAAATCTCTGCTCTCACCACTACAGGAGAGCAGTGTGCTGGTCTGTGGTTGAACTCTTACCTGAGGGAGCGCAGCATGGGCCCACTGTTGTTGTACATGTTCTGAGATCCTGCTGGGCTCAACAACAAAGGACTCTGGGAGCGAGATGAGGAGCCGGATGATGTACTGTCCAGGTAGCGACCGCCTTGGATTGTTAAAACAGAACATGAGACACAAAACAGTGTAAGTGGAGATGTTTAAGTGATTAATGGTTATCTCGTGTGTTTGCCCTGGGACATACTGCTGTACACCACCCTCAGTGCTTTTAAGACCCTCCTCTATGACAGAGCTTTTAGTTAGGGCTGGCTCAGGTAGCCCTATGCTGTCATAGGCTTGGACTGCTGGGGGACACATCAGGTTACATGGAGCCTTGTCCTCTCCTCTCTTCTCCTCTCCTCTCCTTGTAGTTTGGCCTTGGTGTCTTGCAATCTCTATGTGTTTCCACAGATCTCTCCAGAGCTCCATCCCTCTACACCAACCGCCTCCTGCATCACCTCCTTTCTCCTGCTGTTAAACCGGCCTGCCCTCCCTGCTCATAAACCAGTCCTCCACCCTGTAGTCCCATTAAGCTGGCCTTCTCTCCCTGCCTCTCCTCCCACCAGAAGCTGCCTTCATCAGCTCTGGTTAACCATTTCCATGTTTTTCCATATTCTGTGTTGTCAACTGTTTTCTTGTCTGTATTTAACATCTATTGCACGTCTGCCCGTCCTGGGTGAGGGATCCCTCCTCTGTTGCTCACCCTGAGGTTTCTCCTGTTTTTTCCCTGTTGAAGGGTTTTCTTGAGAGTTTTTCCTCAGTAGATGTGAAGGTCTAAGGGCAGAAGATGTTGTAATGATGCTGTGTAAAGCCCTTTGAGACAAGTTTGTAAAAACGGGCTGTACAAATAAAATTGTCTTGCCTTGCCTTTTGCTGATTCTTTATTACCATGATACTGCTGACTGTGAATATGAGCTTGTATACGCTGATTAAAAGACATATAGGGCAGGGAACATATAGGTTAAGCAGGTGGAAAGGAACAACAACCCGAGTAGCCCCTCGTGGCCCCTGGTGTAAACCAAGACAACCTTGGAGGCTCCTGGATGGCGCAATTATTCACTGAGTTGTGGTGTTTATAAGAGGTGACGTGTAAAGAATTTCAGACATTAAAATAGAGGCTCTCATCAGTTCCCTGCAGCTCCAGCAGCACAGATCCTCTCCACTGCAAAACAGGCATTGCCTTGTCAAATGTTTCTTAAGCCTGACTGACTCTAATACCCAACATGCTGACCAAACCAACTGCAGAGCTGCACACATATCCTCCAGACTTGTTTTTTACCCACAGCTTCCACCCTGTCCTTAGAGTCAAAGGGGTGGGGGGTGGGGGGGATTTTTCCATAGAGGGAGTTAAAAAGGTTGACAAAGAGCTGCAGAACAGTATTCCTGCTTCTGAGTGTACTGTTCACCTGTTTTCTTCACAATAATGATGAAGGTCATATCCGCTGGGATACGCCTTTGAGTGTGTAAAGCTGACACATGCATATACACATTATACAAACAGTATTTGTGTTTGCGTGCCAGAGTGGTGTAACATACATCAGGAGGAGGGCCTTAAATCCACGTCTCCTGTTTTTGGACATGCATCAACACTATCCAATGCTCAAAGCACACAAGACAGCTCACGTGCTGAAACTCTGTTTTTACAAATGTGTACCAGCTGGCTGCCTCCTTCCTGACTCAAACAGATGTTGGTAATTGTGTAATGGATGAGTGCATTGTCATAAGCCATTTTTAAAGGCTGACTTATTCCATTCCCCCGCAGGCCTAGCCCTCTGTCAACCACAGGAAGCTGTTTGGCAGCAGCAGGATGTTCCTCGACGTCCTCCTGCATCATGTGTACACATGTTTACAATCCCTAATTTTGTCATCCTGATTTTGTCATATTCTAATTTTACCGTAATGCACATGACAATTCTTGCAATCCTCTTGGCAGAGGATCAGTGCAACCGCACAGAATATTTGCAAGAAAGTGTTGTGTAAGAACAGGGTTGTAAGAGTCTGTCCACATTAAACCACATTTTGTAGAAATGAATATGAATATGTAATGTAGTACACACAGGCTTGAGCAGTGGTACACCTACCTTGCTGGATGGGAGAGTTGCGTGTTGATCCTGTGCTGCCATTTGATCCATATTTCTCCAGCAGCTCAGCAAACTCTTTCCTTTTCAAAAGAAATAAAAAGACACTTCAGAATAATGTTGCACTAATGACGTGGTTATTTGTGGCTGCTCTGAATGATACACTGCCCCTTCCACTAAATAGTGGACTGATGACTTCACCTCCCCACCTCACCTTGACAGAACTCCCTCTGGTGAAAGCGTAAATGACACTTGGGGCCTGATTTACTATGAACCCAGATGAGGAGCGCTAAATTGCGTGTTTGGTTAGTTCACAGGTGATCTACTAAGAGTAACCTGCTAAATGACAACAGGCGCAAACCACAGTATTTAAATGAGGGTCTTGCGCGTTGTAATCATTTCTGCCATGTGGTAGAGTGTGGACAGAGAGCTGGATGGCCGCAAACGCAGAATGAAATTTGATCTGATGGATTAATAGAGAGGGCAAATGAGCTGCACCAGAAGAAACATGGGAGATTATCTGAGAGAAAGTACATGTGGCTGGTAAAACAAGAAGAGAACAGATACGGTGAAGAGAAGATGAGATTTAAGGTGAAGAACAAAAGAAAAATTGTCCTGGTCCAAGAGCTCAGCAGCCTGGTACAGGAGAGGGAGGAGGGGAGAGACTTGCAGCGTGTGTAATGACACGACTCTTAACACACCTGAAAAACTGCTACAGTTCACTGGAATGACCAAGACAGAAAATGCAGAGATGAAAGAACTTTTGCTCTGGAAGGTATTAACTCAATAACTGCAGCCATTTGTGCGCAAAGCTGTGCCAGTTATGACCTGCCTTTCAAACGTGCTAAATAAAGATGAAAAACAGTCACCACAGTCTGGTTCAGGTTTGGTAAATCACATTGCGTGTGCTAAATAAACTGATTTGCATCTACCCTTCCAATATTTTGTGCATTCTGGCAGAAACGCCCATATTTGCGTATTCATTAAGGCAAACACGGTAATGGATTGCTCATGTCCTCCGTTTGCCTGGTTAGTAGATCACCTTCAACATGTGTTTGCACGTGCAATCAAGTTTGCACACGTTTTTACACACGCAAACCTTTAGTAAATCAGGCCCTTGGAAACATGTTTAAACCACATCATAGATAAGTTACTGTCTCATCTTGTTCTCTTTTTGCAGTGTATGATTTGTTTTATATTACTGTTGTTTCTATCCTTTTTCACATCTAGCTAATCCTTATCTCTTTGTTTGATTTAGTTAATCAGTGGATTTAAACGATATGATTACAATCATGTAAATTACAGACATAAAAATAAAAGATTAAAAGGGATAATTGGAGGTGAATGTTCATCAGTATCCACACCAGTGACTGCCCCCTGTATCAGCTAAAGGAGTAAATGATCATATTGTTATATTTCAGTATCTGCTCGGTGGAGATGGGATGTCTACCTCCTGTTTTTCCTGCTACAGTGCTATCATCCAGAACAGTGTGATTAGATCTGCTGTGGATGGTGATTTGAATGTGGTGTTTCTAAGCAGATTAAAGGGGAACAAGTCCAGTCGCTAACTCTTCTCTTGGTCATGTGGATCTGTTTTCAATGAAGCCGGTGAGAAAGCAATCAATAGAGCGTTGGATAACGTTATTTATCATATGCGATGTTAACACGTGTATATTTGTGTAGTCTTAACTGTCGTAAACAAGAGACTACAGGTTATGGGATGTGTTTGTGTAATTACTCCAAAGCTGTTTAATTAAGGTAAAAATGTAGCATCTCTGTAAATGAGGACACAAATAGGTCTTGAACCACTCAAAAACAGACTACACCTGTTTGATAACCATGAAGTCAAAGGAGCCACCAACAATGATGCAGTTTTCATTATCTGAACTGTATCACAACACAATGCTGCAGATTCTCTTCAGTCCCTCTGGTGTTTTCTTGTCTCACCAAGCTGGCTGCAAACCATTATATTACAGGTATGACATTTTTGTACTAGAAGTTTTACCACAGGAACAAGTCTGACACTTTAACCATACCATGGGAAAATCATGATATTTTTGTCTTGATAATGAGCACATGCTGGATCTAGCCAGAAACAAGCCAATAATCGAAACATTTTTTTGAATTAATTCAAATCATTTTGTAGAATTATAGTAGAATAAAATGATGGTTGTACACCTGGAAACCCTCTCATGAAATTGGCAAAGAAGATGTAACACCTGTCATCAACTGAAATCACAGAGAATGCACTGTAGCAGATACCAAGGGAAACTTTTACTAGCAACACAAAGATTTCTATTATTTTTGTTGTGTGCAGTCATGAATGTTGTTGTTTTCTGTCTGTGTGCTCAGGTGGTGATGTCATTCTATTCTGATATTCTCCAAGGCTCTTACAGCTGGTAAGCATGTTGTGCTAGTTTTTACTAGTTTTAACAGACAGACAGACAGACAGACAGACAGACAGACAGACAGACAGACAGACAGACAGACAGACAGACAGACAGACAGACAGACAGACAGACATAACCCCTCCTGCCATCCACCCCAACCCTCCAGTTCATCTGCTCTGGGCTGCGGGGTAGTTAATACATGGAGCACAGATTAACACACACGCTCATCTCGTCAGGAGCACTGCCCTAGGTTAAGCTCTTTCCCCTCCCCAAGTCCGCTGTCACTGCACTGCATGCAGCACAATGGCAGGGGAGGGTGGGCTCAGGATATCTCACCAGTGACACAGTTCAGACAGACTCTATCTGACAAAACTACATGAGAGGAATAGGAATAGTCCCAATATGAACACTACACATGTTCATACTGGGATCTGCCCAGTAAATCCAGTCTGTTCACATCGCTGGCACTGACTTCAGGCATCTGACATGCCTCCTTTGTAACAGCTGAGATGGAAATCCTGCCTCCTCACTGAGGATTTACAAGTGTGAAACGACCTGCTCATTTAAAAATGCAGATCCACTTCCATCTTTGTCAACTTACTGTTACAGGTTGATATTGTCTAAAGTGGATTTAAAGGGGGAGACGGGGCCTGATGTTGAGAGCTGGCTCTGACCTGGTTTCCACCCAGACTGGTTGTGGTGCGATTAGAAAGCCGAACACTGATATTATGAGCGTCTGGCATCAGACAGGAAAGCATTTCAATGATATTTACTGGTTATCAAATCTATTTGTCCTTGATCAGAAAACTGTATTCCATGTGGCAGCTCAGGAAGCCCCCAAGGACTAGTTGCCCCAACATATGTTATTAAGACTGGTCCTAAAACTTAAACTTAGTCTTTGTTAATACCAGTTTTTAGAGCACCCTTTACATCAGTTGCACCAACCGAGCTTAAGCCTCATCTTAATCACACCCGTTCTTGCACATTTATGATTGCCCATGGTGATATGGCTATACCTAGAGACAGTAGAGAAAACAGAAAGTGCTCTTCCAATCATTTCCTTCCTGTAACTGTGTCACATGGGTTTCTCCCCCTCCCCACCCCTTTAGGGAGACCAGCAGCAGGCCGGACCCTGCTCACACCTATAGGAGGGATGAGCCTGATCACAGATCATCCAACATCATTCTAACACCCCCACTGAAATAAACAGTGGAGACCCACAGATCTTCAGAAGATTCTCACATCAAAGTCATCTTTAAGACAGATCAAGACAAAATTAACTTTAGAGAGCTGTCTCTGTCTCAACACATATCTCTTCTCTCAGACTCTCACATGAAACTCGTGTCTCTTCGCTTAATAATTCTGTTGCTCTTATTATTTTACTGTCTTTGGGTTGATATGATCTTGAACTGGATTGATTAGATATAAGAAAGCAAGCTATAAAAATGAGCTGGCCGTGGTGTCTCACACATTTTCTCTGTATTTTTCACAGATTTCTCTGACCCGAGTGCTCCGTGCCTCTGTACCAACTGCCACCTGCACCAAAGACAAAGATAATGAAGGCAAAAGCTGAGTGGAATAAAGTCCTAGAACAGACGTGTGCTGTGTTTTGGTCACGGATCTGTCAGAGCTTACATCATTTATTCTGGTATTTATTATGGTAGATGAGCTGACGGACAAATGAATTTCCCTTTGGGATTAATGAAGTGATTCATATTCTTATTTGTATTCATCTGCAGTGGTTTAAAAGCTCCAGCTGAAGCATTAGTTTTATTATTTAGTTTCCCTTGATTAGTGACTTCTGTTTACATCATTGGTCTCAACGTATTCATATACAGATATTAAAGCTGGAGCTGGACTTACAGACTTGCCCCCTGATTGACTGTTGCATTTCACTCAGTTATCATTGAGGCACTGTTAAAATATACATATATATCTAAGGATTATCACATGAACTGCAAAGTAGAAAAGACAATCTCTTTACCAACCCTGGTGAGAATGAGCAATTTAGATATTCAAACACATTTAAGTATAAATACATGTACTATACAGTAGCTTAGTACAGTACAGTACCTTAGGTTAAAAACACATGTTTAGTCAATACCAATAACCAGAGCTCAAGACAGATATTTGCTTACTTTGCTTCCTCATCTCTGGCTATGAGAAGGCGCATGTGATTGGTTGCAGAGGCTGCTCTCAGGATATCCACAGCTCTGTGAAACAAACACAAATACGTGTTCACATCATTGTTACAGCATCACAGGCCTCCAACAAAACTGAGACCAGTGAGATTTTACAAGGTCTTCACCTTTCACTTGTGACTCCGACTAGACTGTCCCCGTTCACCTCCAGGATCTGGTCCCCTGGCAACAGGTTTCCTGTCAGAGATCAAATAAAGGTCAGATGATCATGTCCAAACATGTAAAGACAGGCAAAAGACAGTGATATCCAGAGTCCCTCAATACCAGCATCCACTATAGTATTAAAGCCTATGATAGGTGCATTGTCAGGGTGTACAGTATACATTATTTCACTTTAGTAAATCTCAAGTTTAAAGACATGTAGGAGGAGGACTGCGGCACATTTTTTCAATGTGCAAAGATAGACATTAAAACTGTGCGTTAATGAAGATTTTCTTCTGGTTTAAGAAATCAACTCATCAGTTTTATCAAGTGATCTTTCATGATCTGACCTTTTTGCAGACACGTTATAGATTTATTTAAATATATAGTATGTACTTGTACCAACATTAGGTGCTGAACATGAGCACTGAATCCTTGATTTGCACACGGGTATTAAAATTAGTATTTCCTCACATTAAAATGCCTGTGTCCTCTGGACCTTCTTGTACACAGAAGAGATTAGGTCACAGCTCTGTCTCAGTGTCAAGGTCTCTATAGAGTCTCATCTGCTCCACCACCTGCTCTTGAATTAATGATGGGGGGTTGGAAATGAGCGTGTTGGAGAAGTTCATCTTCAAGGAGCTGTCATCACTAAGGGTGATCAGAGAATCTCTTCAGGTTAATGTTAAAACTTTAGGAGTTTTTTTTTTGTAAAACATGTGATGTGTCTCTGACTCATCATTTAGAAAGTCTGGATCTGAGTCTGACAGTTTGAAATTTTACTGGTGCAGCATCTCAAATATTGAGAAGTTTTTTTTCACGTTTTTTAAAAAGGCTTAGAATGAATCATCATTATCATCCCCACTGTAATGACAGGAACCATGTAATTCATTTCTATTTTTCTGAATATTCATAACAACAGTAACAGTATACCGCATACTACACCCTCTCTGTTCACCTGTTTCTCTCTCAGGCCAGCACGGAGGTGCTGATGCATGCTTTCATTTCTTGTCGTTTATTGCAATGCCCTGCTCTCTGGTCTTCCCAAAAAGAGTATCTCTAATCTTCAACTATTACAGAATTCAGCTGCACGAGTGCTGATGAGGACCAGAGGGTGGGAGCACATTACACCAGTCTTAAAATCGCTGCATTGACTCCCCGTGCGCTTCAGGATTGATTTTAAGGTTCTTTTACTAGTTTTTAGATGTCTTAATGGTCTTGGGCCTTCTTATTTATCTGACTTACTTTTACCATATCAACCCTTTCAGTTGTTCAGCTCAACCAGGCTTTTAATTGTCTTGCATTATTCCTTTTAATCAGGCTTTTTATCATGTTTAATTTTTATTTTATATTATTTTAGTTTCTTGTTTGAATTAATAATGAGCTGAAGAGCATTTTGTCTATTTTGTTCATTTTATACTTTTTTATCTTATTTTACTTTTTTAGTCCCTCAGTTTTTAGCTCCAGTGTTTCCTCTTGGGGGCCTACCACACTGGGAGCTGCTTTTGGTCCACCGATGGGGGTGCTGTCATATGGGCGGCTTCGGCCCAGGTGGCTAAGGGGCTCTGCACCTTGGTGTGGGGCCTCCTGTCTGCTCGGGTCAAGGTGGTCTGTTTGGCAGTGCTCCCTGTAGTCATGGGCCTTGAGCCCTCTCAGTGTAGACGGCCCCCAAGGGTGGCTTTCTCCTTACCTCAGGCCTCGGTGCCCAGCCATGCCTCTCTAATGACAGCTAGTGTGTGTGGGTGTGAGCTTGTGCGTGTGTGTCTGTATCTCTCTGTGTCTTTGTGTGTATTTGTGGGGGTGGGAGGGTTGGATTTCCTTCTTTGTTGTTTTAAGCCTCTGTGAGGCACTTTTTATGCATACAAGACCTCAACAATGTTTTGTTACTGTTGCACTTAACAGCAGCAGTGGATGTTTCAGCCACCACAGCTACCATGACTGTTGCTGTCTATATTGTCTCAAGTTTTACTGTGACACATTTCACTTTGAATAGATGAGAGGGGTATTTTAATTAGGGGGTGGACGAGGGCTGACTTATTTTTTTCAGTACACTTCCTTTCCTGGACAGTCTCTGTTGTTTAATTAGAATAATCCTGGGACAGTGTAAAAATGTAACTTCAGACCACACAGTGCTCACCATCGTTTGAAGCAAGGCCACCTGGTAAAATGCGTTTGACATAGACTCCAAACTCCTCTCCAGTTACCTCTTTCACTCCTCCGATCACTTTGATTCCTGTTGGGAGAAGAAAGATCACACTCTTGATCACACTTTTGATTAAAACTCACTGGGAGAGCAATAATATCACATTGTAAAGTATAGGTTTCTCCATACTCTTGGCCAAACAACAAGATACTCACATGTTCAATAGTCAATTCACTATTGAGGTACATTTCAACTTCATCTCTGACCTGATGGAATGAGTCAATGCAACCAGTTGGTGCAGAATTAAAGGGATAGCACTTCAACTTACCACATGATCATCACTCAGATCTCAATGACAACAATCACATCGCTACACTTTGTGTTTCACATTGAGATTGTATTTCCATTGTAAAAACGCAGGTTATGTCCAAAATGCTAATTATTGTATATTATTACAATAAATATTCAAGATTGCTTCAATTTATAAATGTCTGCTGTGTTGTGCTGTGCTTGTGTTTCTACCTGGCTGCAGATGCAGAGGTGAACTGAAATCAGTTTGTGCATGTTGTAGAAGAACAGATGTCTAGGAGGATGAATGAGATCTTCTAACCTGAAGACTGACCAAACCATACAGTTCACTGTTTGTAATTGTAAAAATGTAAAAAAAAAAAATTGTACTGTTTGCCTTCTGATTGTCTTTTTTAATTGGACTGTAAAGTGTTTCTGTGTCTACAGTGATTCTACACTTTAAATAAACTGAAATTGAATTGAAATTATTTTATTACTGAGGATTGGGTTCATATACCAGCACTGATGTAAGGCCATGTTGGATAGAAAATTAGGGGCATAACATCTATAGTGGTTGATCACAGGCCAGGAGCTTAGTGTCATGTGGATAGTGTTTGGTATTCATGTGTGTGCGTAGCATCAGGACCCCTCCTGATTTAGCTAAAAACCCAGTAGCACAGTTCTTAATAAACTGGGGTCTTTCAGTTCACTGCTTTCAGGGAGCAGTGAATCACTGTAATAATCAGATCTGTTTGAAGTAAAAGCTTGAATGTGAAAAAAATTCAGCATCATCACAAATGGTGGATGTTTCTTATGCGTGAGGAAAAGACCTCAGAAAAAATTCACAATAATGCTGATGGCTGCAAAGGTTGTGGGCTGTGTGCAAGCCTATAATAATGAATGGTAACATTGGTCTCAGCCTCAGAATAAGGCATCAAATGTTTCTGGCTTAAAAGTCTGACTCTATTCTTGTGAAGCAGACTAACGACAGAGTGGTCTGCTATTAAGACTGGACCAACACCACAGACCAGTCTGCAACTTCTCTGTGAAACTGGTCTATTGTAATATGAAATTCAAATTGTCAATAACATCTACATGATAGATCTATGGTTCAGGCTTTTTATGAAGTGCAAGCTCAGTTTCAGTTCAGAACACACTGACTTTATAACTAGTAAAATATTGATATGCTGTATGTTTAACTGTTGAGTAGCTGCATATAAGAAAATACACTCAGTCAACAGCCTGTCAGGTCTGCAGCACACTATCCTGCAGCCGCTGTGGCTTCTGCAACATTCTGCTGATGAACTTAAAGTACTGTAAAATGAGCAGATTCAGCAACCAACAAACTGTTTCAGAGCATTCTGAAATATTCCTCCTCACACTGCACAGACTCAACCTCTAAAAAGCCTCTACATCTTCACAGCCCTTCACATTCATTCCTCCACTGCACTGTACAGTTAAATTACTTAAGTGTGACTGCTACAGTCGGCCTTATTTAACTATTAGATCAGGCTTTTTGGCTTAGGGCTGCTGTGGCCTGTAACCGCAGAGACAAAATGGTAACACTAATTGGGTCTGAAGCAAAGGGGTGCATGTTAATTATTGCCTGTTGGAAGAAGAGGGGTATAAGTTCCTCCTCTCAGCCCTTCCTTCTGACTCTTCTCAGAGGAAAACAGAGTGTTATTCTTTTGTTCAGCCTCAAAGCGCTCTCCTCTCTGTACCCATCATCAGATAAGAAAAACATCATTCTACTGCACAGGCACAAGCAGCAGCAGCTAATATAAAAGACAAGCCTCTCTGCCTCTTATTCAGCTCAATATTTTGTTGTACAAATCATTCCCATGTGTCAAGACCACATTTGTTACCCAAGGATGAAATGTTCCAGCAGACCTTGTAAAGATGGAGGAATTCAAAGAGCAATCTCGTTCTAAAAATGGTTCAATACCCCAGATGATAGAAAACGTTATCAATTAGAATTAGGTTGTTTTCCTCCACCAAGATCTTACATCCATGCTTGTCCAGACTTATATGTAGCGAAAACTGTATTTTATCATCTTTAATCAGGCACTCTCATTGAAATTCAAATAGCTCTCCTGAGTGAGCCCTGAGAAGAAGAGGCTGTCACTAAAGACTCCATCCTTTATACTAGACTGAATCTCAGTGTGATATAGACATAAAGAATATGAATATATAT